>JAXCGZ010021215.1:0-7500 GCA_037179515.1 Halocaridina rubra | reverse complement strand
TACAAGCAGATAATTAAGAGGATATTACTTTAATGTCATAGATAAAAGGACTGTATACAATTTCCCCGCCATCACATAACATGCAAATGTAATAATAATTATTAAGTATAAAAAGATAAGACAAGACAAAGCTTAGTCCTTGACTAAAATTTCATGAGGTTGTTTTTCAAAGAGGACATCGACTAACATCGCACAGGACGAAGCTTAATCCCTCAATAGAAGCTTCATAAGGTGGCCTTTGAGAGAGGATATTGTCTGACTGCATCTTATGTTTTGTGGTAGTTGATTCCATAGTTTAGGTCCAATAACATTTAATGCTCTAGCTCCTGTATCAGTGTTTGTTCTTGGGATATAAAGGGTGTCCAGACTTCTAGTGTTGAATCTTTCCCCTCGAATATGAGCTATAGTTGGCAAAGTGAAGAGCCAGTCGGGAATAAACTTGTGATGAATTTTGAAGATTAAAAAGCACATTTCATAAATGTATTTCTCATCCATACGGAGCCATTTTAATTTATCATATATTGGGGTGACATGGTCATGTTTGCGAGCGCCCCCTACAGCAACCTTAGCAGCGAAATTCTGCATTTTACTTACTCTGCCCATTTGTGTCTTCTTAGTTGAGCCCCAAACTCTCAAGCAGTAGTTTAAGATACTAAGTACCAAGGACTGCACCACCATGACTCGACATTCAAAGTTGAAACTATCACTTACACGGTTAATAAAGAGAATTGTACCTGTAATCTTTTTCTGCAATTCATCGATATGAACATTGAAAGTTAAAAAGTTGTCCATATGTACTCCGAGGTTTTTGACACTTTGTGATGGAACGAGTGTGACATCGCCGAGTCTTAAATTGATGTTGTTTGGAATACGGGATATGTACTGCCTTGATCCAAAGAAAATGAGTTTTGCGTCTCGTTTAAAAGGAGCCCATTCGTATTGAAATAAGCTTTAGCACTAATTAGAACCTCTTTCGCTTTTTGTAGCAATTCATTAGTTTTATCAATCTCTCCTGTCAGTAAGATCTGAGTGTCATCGGCGTATATAACAAGGAGGAGTCACGAATATATATAGGCAGATCATTTATTTAAATAAGAAATAGTAAAGGCCCCAAGATCGATCCCTGAGGGACTCCAAACTTTATTTTCTGAGGAGAGGATATGGCTGATCCAATGCGTACTGACTGAACTCGATTTTCAAGATAGTTTTCAAACCAAAGTGAATCAATATTCAAATCTCCGCATTTTTTTAGTAAAATTTGATGGTTGACGCTATCAAATGCTTTAGAGAGACCAAGAAGCAAGAGTAGGGATATTTTCTTGTTTTCAATGTTTTCATAAATTTTATTGGTAACTGAGAGCAAAGCTGTTTTAGTGGAAAGATTTGGTCGGAAGCCATGTTGGTTTTTTTGCAAGTAATTTATGAGATTCGAGAAAATCAATCAATTGGGTGGCAATTATTTTTTCTAGTATCTTTGAGAGGATGGGCAATAGAGGAACAGGTCTGTAGTTTCCAACATTTTCAGCATCTCCGTTTTTAAAAACTGGGGCCACAATAGAATGCTTCCAAAAATCCGGATGAACACCTGTTACAATGAATGTATTCACAATTATATGGATATAGTAAATGGTAACGGGTAAGGAATCGACCAAGAATCGAAAAGGTATCCCGTCAAAGCCATAAGAGTTTGTTGCGTTTAAACTCTTAATGGTCAGTATTAAAGTGTTGATGTCGACTGGCTGTGGCCTAAATTTATTCAAGTTTCTTGATGGTAATGAAGGATGATTATTCATAAGTAAATTAGAATCTATCGGGTTTTCTTGGGATTTCCTGAAAGTGAGTGTTTTCTCCTATCATGGCAAAGTGTTTGTTAAATTCCTCCACTTTATTTTTGAGCTCAGCTTCTGAATCTCCTAGCAATCCAGATAATTTTTTATTTCCAGGAATTATTTTCTTTATAACGTTCCATGTACCCTTAATGTTGCCCACTTTTCAAAAATTTTTCTTTAAAGTAGTTTGATTTACTAATGGATATCATATTTTTAACTTTCTTTTTTGTTTTCGATAGATACTTTCAGCCATGGGGTCTAACCTATTTAGCTTAAACATTTTATGCACATTGTGTTTGTTTTTTATTGCCTCCTTTATTTGATCATCAATCCAAGGAGCGTAGGGCCGCTTAATCTCTTTTGTTACAAAAGGAGCGCAAGAATTTAAACATTCAATAAAAGTGCTCGTGAAAAAGGAAACTTGGTTATTGACATTATCAGGACGTAGAATATAATTTAAAGCATCTGTATCATTTAGAAGAAGGTCACAAAAATTATTTTGAGAGTAATTTCTTAACGACCGAAATGTTCTAATTTCTGGAGGTTTCCTTTCTTTCCTTACATTGATAGCGATGGTGAGAAGCTCATGATCACCTACAGGGTCTCGAAAGAACATCAGAGTGGATAATAAAATTGGGTCTGTTTGTAATAGCCAAGTCTATTAAGTCTATTAATGTTGGGAAGTAGACGTAATGCGGGTGGCTTTTTTAATCATCTGGGTTAAATGTAGGGATTGGATTATTTTTCCAGTTTTGTTATCTGAGAGAAACTGATCATCGTTAAAATCACCTAAACTCAAAAGGGGTTTATTGCGTAAACACATTGTAGTAAAGACATCACTTAAATATGTAAAAGAGTTATAGAGTGCATGCGGATGACGATAAACACACCCAATTATAAAAGAAGGAAGGTTTCTATACTGGATACTCAATCAAATATCTTCCATGTTGTCAGGCCTCTCGAGCGCAGTAGTTAAGACATTCACCTTGAGGTTTTCCTTCACGTACACACATACACCTCCATCCATTCCTGCATCACTGCGATAAATTGAATAACCAGATATATCTATGAAACGATGAGCTGTAAGGGGGAGAAGCCATGACTCGCTAATACACATTACGTCAATGTCTCGTCTCAGTGTGTGGGCCTCTATCTGATTAAAATTTCCTATTAATGATTGTGCATTTAGATGTTCAACTTGAGAGCGAGAGAGAGAGAGAGGAGAGAGAGGAGAGAGAGAGAGAGAGAGAGAGAGAGAGAGAGAGAGAGAGAGGAGAGAGAGAGAGTAATAATAATAATAATAAACCTTTATTTCCAATGTACATTGGGTATTCAAATAAAATACATATATATTCCTAGATAGACATCTGTGGTGTACAATATAGATATACTAAAACAAACAAATCATAAAGATGAGTGTACCATTAAAAATTACTAGTAAAATCTTCCTTTGAGAGTAACTTCTTATGATTACATTTAAAAGTATACACTGAACCAGCATTTTTTAGTTCACTGGGAAGCTGATTATATAAATGAGGTCCACGAATGTTTATATCTCTTGAGCCAATATCAGTTTTAGACCTTCGTACTAATAAATCTTCCCCTTGACGGGTAGTTAACCCGGTAACTGAGTTTACTGTAGAAAAATTATACAAGCAATCAGGAAGATTGTTTCTTAGTATATTAAAAACAAAGGTACATATATCATAAACATATTTATCTTTAATCTTTATCCATTCTAGATCTTTTAAAACAGGAGAAATGTGCTCGTATTTTCTTACGTTGCCAACAGCCACTCGTGCTGCAAAGTTTTGTAACTTTTGTATTCTTTGTAATTGAGTCTTATTTGTACATCCCCAAACTTTGAGACAGTAATTAATTAAACTCATAGCTAAGGACTGGACAATTATTATACGAGTTGATGTTTCAAATGAGTCTTTTACCCTATTTAGATATATTAGAGTACCCATTACTTTTTTATAAATTTCATCTATATGCATTTCAAAATTCATGTAACGGTCAAAATAGACACCTAGGTTTTTTACCGAGTTCATTGGCTTAATGATATTACCGTTAAAATTTATATGAAGATTGTCACCAACTTCTGATAATAATTGTCTGGATCCGATAAGAATAGATTGGGTTTTAGTTTCATTAAGTAACAGACCATTTTTTAGAAAATAACGTTTAGCCATATACAAAATTTCTTCTGCTCTACGAATAATATTTTCTAAATCATTAATTTCTCCTTCAATTAAGATTTGAGTATCGTCAGCATATTGAATGACATAACAGTTAGGTAAATATTTTACTAGATCGTTTACATATATTAGAAAAAGTATAGGTCCTAGGATCGATCCCTGAGGAACCCCAAACAATACCTTCTTGCGACTTGAAACTACATCTTTTATTCTGACTGACTGGTAGCGGTTTTTTAAATAGTTCTCGAACCAGCTTGGGTCAATGTTCATTTTTTTGCATTTTTCTAATAAAATAGTATGGTTAACACTATCAAAAGCTTTAGAAAGATCGAGTAGTAGTAGCAATGATATTTTCTTATTATCTATATTTTTGTATATTTCATCTGATATTTTCAATAAGGCAGTTTCAGTTGATAATTTTGGCCTGAAACCGTGTTGACTTTTTGCAATAAGTTTATTTTTTTCAAGAAACTCACTTAACTGATTTGCAACAATCTTTTCAAGTATCTTTGATAAAATTGGTAGTAAAGAGATTGGTCTATAGTTAGAGACGTCGTCAAGATTTCCACTTTTAAAACCAGGAATTACATGGGGATTTTTCCATAAATCTGGGTAAATATTGGTAACTATGGAAGTATTGATTATTACCGTCAGATAATATGCTATTACAAATAATGAATCTCTAATAAAACGAAAACAAATTCCATCTGATCCATATGCATTGAGTCTTTCAGATTTTTTATTACTAAAATTACTGTATTACAATCTACTGTAGTAGGGTTAAAGACATCATTACTTCTATTGAATGTACTATGTTCTTCAAAATTAACATTATTATTATTATTACTACCATCATCACTATTATCATTACCATTACTACCACCATCATTATTACCATTATTATTATTATTTTCACCATTATCAACATTACTATTATTATTACTACTACCATCATCATTATTACTACCACCATTACTATTATAGATTTCATTCATTATTTTCTTTCTTTGTTTTTTCAAAGTTTTTTTCCCCACTTCAGCGAAAAAATTATTAAACTCTTCTGCTTTAACACTTACATCTACCTCATCGGGTATAATTGATTTATTACTATTTCTATTACAGTTATTGGAAAGCATGGTTTTAGCAATTTTCCATGTATCAGAGATATTGCCTTTAGCATTTTGAAATTCATTTTTGTAATACTGTTTCTTACTGCTACTTAATAATGAGTTTACTTGTTTCTTTTGCTCTGTATACTTTTCTCTTAAAGGGATATTATCTCTTTGTAGTTTTACTTCATTTTGTAGTTTGTCTCTTTCTTTCATAATGTTTTTTATGTCATCTGTTATCCAAGGAGCGGGGGGGACAAAATATTTCTCTTGTCACGAGTGGTGCACATCGATCTATACATGATGATAAGACACTGGTTAAAATTCTTACTTGTATATTTATATTATCGGTATTTAGAATTTCATTTAATATATGTACTTCATTCTTAAGTAAACTACAAAGTAATTCTTGTGAATAATTTCTTAAACATCTGAATGTTTTAAAGATTGGTTGTCTCTTTGGTTTGCGAATATTCAGGGACGTTATAATTTCCTCGTGGTCTGCTATAGGGCTTGGTATTACGTCACACTTAGTTATCATATGTTTGGAATTAGTTATCACTAGATCGATTTGGGAAGCTGAAGTGGGAGTGATTCTAGTTGGTTTATTTATAATCTGTTCTAGATTTAAATTCTTAATAAGTCTCCTCATTTTATTTTCTCTTTTTAGTTGATCATCATTAAAATCGCCATATATAAAAACTGGCTTGTTTTTTAAAATTATCTTCTTAAAAACGTCCAAAATATTGCTAAAAGAGGTTACCGGGGCTTTAGGGTGGCGGTACACGCAGCCTACGATAATAGAAGGAAACTTTTTATGTTGGACAGAGATCCATTTATCTTCCACTCCTTCGTGCTTCTCAATTTCAAGATTTAGTTCAGTGGCCTTCAAATAATTTTTAACAAATAAACATACACCTCCACCTCTACCACTGTCATAGCGATAAATATTATATGAAGAGAGAGAGAGAGAGAGAGAGAGAGAGAGAGAGAGAGAGAGAGAGAGAGAGAGAGAGAGAGAGAGAGAGAGAGAGAGAGAGAGTCAAAGTCAAAGTCAAAAACTTTATTCCATCAAAAATGGCTATTACATGATAATTAATCTAATTACAAATTACAAATGTAAAATGTCAAAATGAAACAAATGAAATTTGCAAAGCACATAATCAAAATATTTACACATTAAAATAAGCATACGTACACTTCGTCTACCCAATGGGAGGATAATAATGAGACTAAAATCACTTATTAAGTAGGTGATTTAAAAGATGAGATTTAAATGAGGGTAATGTTTGGCAGCTTCTTAAGTTTGCGGGTAAAGAGTTCCAAAGTCTCGGGCCCATTACATTTAAGGCTCTTGCCCCAATATCAGTGGAAGTTCTGGGCACGTACAAAGAATTCTGATATCTGGTGTTGACGTTATTGATACGCACTTGATTAACTGTTGGCAATGAGAAGAGCCATTCCGGTAATATTCCATGATTTATTTTAAAAACTAAAAGACAGATATTATATATGAACTTCATGTCCATCCTTAGCCAACCCAATCTCTCAAAGAGGGGAGTCACGTGATCATATTTATGCACCCCCCCCTATGGCAACTCTTGCAGCAAAATTCTGGAGCCTTTTCACTCGTAACATCTGGGTCTTAGTCGTGGAACCCCAAACACTCAGACAGTAGTTGAGAATACTTAAAATCAATGCTTGTACTACAATTACCCTACAATCAGGCTCGAATCTTTCATAGACTCTGTTCAAGTAAATAAGGGTCCCGTTCACTTTTTTATGTAGTTCATCGATATGAAAATTAAATGTCATGGTACTGTCCATAATAACTCCTAGATTTTTAACCTTATGAGATGGGAAGAGTGAAACATTGTTGAAATTTATACTGATGTTCTCAGGAATGCGGGACAGGTATTGATTTGATCCAAAAATAACGAATTTAGTTTTATTTTCGTTCAGTAAAAGACCATTACTGTTAAAATAACTTTTGGCACAGTTTAAAATATCTTCAGCCCTTTTTAAGATTTCAGGAATTCTATCAATGTCACCAGTAAGCATAATCTGGGTGTCATCAGCATACATAACAAGGAGGCAATCTCTTATAAATTGAGGTAAATCATTAACATATATTAGGAAAAGCAGAGGACCCAAAATTGAACCCTGAGGAACGCTAAAACTGATATCTAAAGAAGAAGAGAGAGTCGAGCCCATTCGAACTGATTGAATTCGATCTTTCAGATAATTTTCGAACCAAAACGAGTCAACGTAAACTTTGGAAAGTTTGGTCATTAGAATTTGATGGTGGACACTGTCAAATGCTTTAGACAAATCTAACAATAATAAAAGTTATATTTTCTT
>JAXCGZ010021214.1:0-66468 GCA_037179515.1 Halocaridina rubra | reverse complement strand
TATTCAGAATTAAAATAAATAAATAAATAAAAATACATAAAAATGTACCTTATAAAAATATGACACTAATTATATCCACCTTTTAAAAAATAAACTGTATATCTCATAAAACAATTTTTTGCCGAGATCCATTCAAAATAAAAAATTAAAAATCACTAAAAACATTAAAAACACCTACATAGAATCATAATTATTAAATCCAGCTTTCAAACTTAATTACAAATCAAAGAAATGTCAGGAAAAAAGTTAATACTATCATTTGGTAGAAAATGATGTACAGTATAATACTCATTGGATCAAGTACAGTTAATGACTCCCAGCACATTAAATAACCTCGTATATTGTATGGTTAAGTTAGATTAGGTTAGGCTAATGCCTGTAGCTAACCTACACTAACCTAACCAAAATATTTAAGGGTATCTTTATTGCTGGCATTTTTAACATTCAAGTTACGACAAACGCTAATTGCTTCCTTCAGAAATCAAACTACAAAACAATAAATCTTTGGGATCCATTACTCAAATTATTTCTTTTACAAAAAAAAAAAAAAAAAATGCTAGAGATCCATTACTCAAATTATAATTTCCTTTACAAAAAATAATGTTTGAGATCCATCATTCGAAAAATAATTTCCTTTACATGTGCTTACATGATATTTCTCAAGTAATTCTGAAATAACTGTGACTAAAATATTTTATAAGGGTTTCTTATTTTTTCCCTGGCCAGGATGCTAACCTAGGACACAAAATCAGTGTGCCAAGGGCAAAATAAAATGTGTTACCATATCATAATGTGTTTATCTGATTACTCTTCATATGTAATAAATGCATATGTTAATTTTTCTCTTCTTTAACTGTTTCCCTAGTCATAATGATGTGAACACATCTGATCTTGAAGTGTTCATGAACTATTTCTCAATCTTTGAATGATTACAACACCAAAAACATATTTTAACAAGTTTCCGCTGTCCATTTCCCAAGCAGCCTTCTAAATATTTTAAGTCGTTACATTCATTTCCTCTGCCCATTTCACATGTAGTTTTCAATAACTGTGAGTTTTCCATGTCTTCTTGTATCATTTTCTTAGTTGTCCTCAAACAATCATAACAATAATACTGTATCTGATATTCAGTGTCTCCTACATCCACTGCTCAAGTTGTCTTCAGTCATTTGTTGCAAGGCATGTTTGACTTTTGGGTATTATTTTACCATTTCATAATAGCCCTCAAAGACTAGTAGAAAATGTAAGCCTGATATTCCTTGTATCCTCAAACCAATTATCAAATATTTGTAGAAAAATTAAGTGATTTAAGTTTCTTTTATTCCCCCAAAATTTCCCAACATATTTATCTATTAAGTGCCACCTCTAATTACTTCCAAAACTGTCGAGAACTTTACAACAACAACAAAATCAAGAGCTGATTTTAAGGTGCTTCCCCTAGAATAAAAATATCAATTACTGGTGTTTTTAAATTTCCAACCGATTATCAATACTCTCTACAATTCAATATATGTCTACCCTAACTTTGCTCAACCTATTTTTCAAATGTTAGTAGAAAATGTATATTAATAAGTCTCCTCTGTTTCCAAGCAATTCTCACACATCAAATGCGTGTTTCAAACTGACATCTCCTTTAATCACTTTCCAACCATCTTCAAACATTAGATGTTAACATATGTCTCATTTTCACATGTCTCTTCCCAAGCTGTCATCAAACATTTGCAGTAAACAGATACCTCATCTTCACATGTCTCTTCCCATGCAGTCTTCAAAGACTCGTGGTAAAAGAATATCCACGTTTCTTCAAAAGCTGTCTTCAAACATTTGCAGTAAATGGCTGTCTCCTTTTCACATGTCTCTTCCCAAGCTGTCTTCAAACATTTGTAGTAAATGGATGCATCATTTCAATATCTTTTCCCAATCAGTCTTCAAACATTTGTAGTAAACAGATGTCTCATTTCAACACATCTCTTTCCAGGATGTCTTCAAATTTTTGTACTAGGCAAATATCTCATTTTTACTTGTTTCTTTTCAAGGCATCTTCAAACATTCAGAGAAGAGCAGTGTCTCATTTTAACATGTCTCTTCCCAAGCAGTCTTCAAATATATGAAGCATATAGATGCTTCGTTCTAAAATCTCTTCCCCAAGTAGTGAACAAATGTCTCATTTTGACATTTCTATCCCCAAGACGTCTTCAAACATTCGTCGAAAACGAATGTCTCATTTTAATGTGTCTCTTCAAGTTAGATCTCCTGGTGGAGCGGTACTGACAAAACGGACACGCAAAGGGTTTCTCTCCTGTGTGTATAAGTATGTGACTCCTTAGAGTGGATGCATCCACAGTACTAAGACCGCACCACAAGCAACTATGACGCATCCTTCTTCCAGGTATCCTCTCCTCTCTCCCACTGCCAATTGCATCCCCACTTATCTGTGGAACAAGGAGAAAAGTGACTCTATATTCTTGCATCATACTTAAGAAGTTTCCTTAGCAAATAAAATTCTTGTATCCCATTGTAGTTTCACCTTACAAATGAAATCCCCCCCCCCCCCTAAAAATATGGTTTCAGAAGTTTAAGCTTGGCACAAATATACTTTTCTTAAGCAAACTTCGATGCTGAATAATTACCGTAAAGAAATAATGCCAGTATTGTAATAGTGATTTTCACTATTTAAATAAAATCATTTCATGTTAACTTCTCTTTTTTCCTTTTCCTTACCAAGTTGCATTCCCCTGCTGGGGTTATCTGGGTATGGTCTCGAACTTTTTCCAACTGGGACCGCTTCTCAGTTTACGATAATAAAGTTGATGATGATGATACAAAAAAGCCATTAAGAGTTTTACGAGGACAAAAATCCTTTAAGTCTTTGCAGCATTCTCCAACCCAATAACAAAGCGGTCATACACATCTACGTCACGCCGATAATTCAGCCATTATGGTGAATATTCTTATGCTTTTCATTAATCCTTAAAGCCATATATTATGACAGTTTCTAACAAATTTATTATAGTTAGAGAATTTAGTATAATACATCCTCCTGAACAGCATTCAATAGCTAATTGACATCTTACATAGTTCATACATAATTCAGATACACAGTTCATCCAAAATATAACCAGGTGCTTTCAATGCTGTATAAAAATATATCCATTCTCCAGCAGCATCAAATAAAAAATCAACACATTATCCATGCAAGAACCTAATAGTTAACAAAAGCAACAAACCAAAACATTTTGCAGTTAATACGCATTACTTTTCAACACTCAAAAATATATTCACCTGTAATCATTCAAGACTTCCAATATAAACGGAAAACAAAAGAGGTAGTTCTCTATCAAATGCATCATTGTTTTGCCTCAGAAAAATTGAGGAAATAAGCTTTCCAAAATACTTCATGGGTTATTGAGGTTCCATATAGCTACAAGATGACTCCTATGCCCGTGTTTGAGGAACTGTGCTTTTCAAAATGCTCACAGGGCATTAATGAAGTTCCATGTAGCTGTAATTTGACTAACGTGCTCTTGTTAGAAGAAACTTGCTTTTCAAAATGCTCACAGGGGATTAAAGAGGTTCCATATAGCTATGAGTAATGCACATACCCTTTATAGAAGACACAAGCTATCCAAAATTCTCACAGGGAATTAATATAACAACATTATTGAATTAATCCAAAACTATGGCTGTTGTGTCTCTCTGTGCTTTCTTCCAATATGATTCTTAAGATTGCCTTTCAGTGCTGTCCTGTGGGGACAATGAGGACAAGCGAAAGGTTTTTCACCGGTGTGGACGCGAATGTGACGCTTGAGATCCCTTCTGTCCATAGTCTTGAATCCACAAAAACTGCAAGAGTGAAACGAGCGAACAGCCGCAGCCCTCAATTGGTGAATCTGCGGGCAACGAGAACAATTTTCACTCTACATTTGTATATCAGTGAATATGGATGCTATCTTATTTCCCTTCTGCAGTCTGAGTAACTTTTACCAAACCAATTTTATTAGAGCTTTTAAATCACAAATGTCTTGAGCATGAGCAATCTTATCTGCCTTTTTGCATTGGCAAAAGCGAGACAAGGTGGCAAAAAGGAACAGATTGCCATTTTTTTTTTCAGCTATCAAATTTAATTTATTCTAGTAAGCAAATGCACTGGAACAGAAATCATATTTCTTCCTCCTGAGCACCAGGCAAATCAGCTTTTGGACCATGTTTGGTTCTAATATGGGCTGTCAGATTTTCTTTCCGAGCAGAACGATGCTGGCAATACGGGCAGCCAAAAGGCTTTTCGCCCGTGTGAACTAAGTGATGGCGACGCATGTCCCGTTTGTGGGGAGTGTAGTAACTGCAATGTGGACATTGGTGGAGTGCAACTACCTTCTGTATCGTAGGAATAACCTGAGAAACAGAAAAACATTTTTTTAACAAAATTTTGCAAATGAAGACTAATCCACTCACGCTCTATATCTGGCACAAAAACAACTGCTTCCCATCATCAAAAAACTCCCATTCTGTAAGCAAGCCTTGTTTTTCTTGTATTTTCTTTGTCAGACCATGTTATATTCATTTATCCAATGCATTTACGTTTTAAATCAGGGTACTTTACCATTTAACTTTATCATCAACATCCTAAAAATCTTATCGAGACTCTATGGACAAACATTACATTTTTTGCGATTGTGGAACAAATCAGAGCACACAACCATATCAGTTAGAAAGTCTTCAATATTCTGAAGATATTATTGAAAGTTTGTGGACAGACAGATTACATTCGTTTCAAGTGTAGAACATGGTTAAGATTTTCAGATTTTTGCAAAGACCGCAAGAGGTGTAGATTCTTGATATGCGTGCTTAAGTTGCTTCTCTGAGACGATTTGTAAGGGCAATAGGGGCAAGAGAATGGCTTTTCTCCAGTATGTTTCCTAATGTGCATCGTAAGCTTTGACTCACTAATAGCCTGATAACCACAAGTAGGACACCTGAATTCCTTTCTCCCCGCATCAGGAACCGTTACTTTATTAGAGAAGGTCCCGCCTGAAGGCTGCTTCCAAACAGAGCTTCCTGAGAGAGGCCCAAAGACCCTAGAAGAGGAAGGTGGGATTTTGGTAGCAATCGACCCGTGCCCTTTGATATCCAGGGTGCCAGAGGAGTTTGTCGTGTCCGCTCCCTAGAACAGAAGAGGAAACACCCAATGTTATATTTCTGCAATCAGACTGAACAGTTCAACTAAGGAAAAGATAACCAATTCCCTACGTCTAGCTACAGAAAATGTGTGCACATAAGATTAAATATATTAGGATTCACTTTCTTATGAGTGGTGTTTTCTTTGCATAAGGTTTTTTCGTCATACCAAAATAAGACACTTAAAGTCAGTCATACTCAAAAGTCCTCAGTGTTGGGAGCTGAGCTGGTTTTGCATTTGTTTCCCATGACGTGCCCCAATGTGAGCGATGAGATTGCTCTTGTGAGCGCACCTGTAAGTGCAATAAGGGCAAACGAAAGGCTTCTCCCCTGTGTGAGTTCGAAAATGTACAGTCAGTTTGGATTTGCTCACAGCCTGATAACCACAAATGTGACACTTGATATCCCTACGCCCACTGACATCTATTACTGATGGAGGAACCGATTCATTAAGAGGAAAATGTGTCAAGGGAGATGGGTGATCTCGGTGGGGATTAGAAGCGGAGGCAGAAGGACGGATTCCGTATAAGTTTCCGTCTTGACATACGCTTCGGGCTCCGTTACTCGGCTCCATTCCCTAGAAGAGAAGAGGGAGACATCAGTTACTCCTCTTGCAATTTTAGGACATATTATTCTTTTAATTTTCACCCTGAAGGCAGTTTCTTTATCATTAGAAAATCTACCCCGGCCCACTGTTTCTTTTGGAAGAATTATATCTTAGTACTAACATTATAATTATTAGAATATTTTCTGAGATCCCCTCAGGTCTCGTTCATGTCTCAGGGCAATGTGGTTCTTAAGATGGCTTTTCTGAGTGGTGCGATGCGGGCAGTAAGGACAAGCGAAAGGTTTCTCTCCCGTGTGAGTGCGAATGTGCCGGTTCAGGTTGTCGTTATCTCGTGCGCTGTAACCGCAAAAGCCGCAAACGAAGGGGTTCTTCCCTCGGGTTGGGGTCTTGCCTCTCAGGCGGGGCCACACCTAAATGGGGAAGAAAGAGAGAAAAAATAGTTCACTGGTATGCCTCGCATCACTTTAATGTACTTTAATAGCAAGTTCTAAGTTTAATTTCTGTGAAGATGCTACCGTGTCAGATCCGACAAGAAACGTCCTCGATTAACACCGTTCGTCGCATCCTCCAAAAATTTACAGCTGAGTAAAAGATCTAGGCTCCTTGGGAGTGGCAAGGTGATGATGCCTAAAGGCCATATGCCTCTTGAGATTATTCTTTTGAGTAGCCCTGTAAGGGCAAAAGTGACAAGCAAACGGTTTCTCTCCCGTGTGAATCCTCAAGTGACGACGCAAGTCCACATTGTCTCTAGCCTGATGTCCACACACGGGGCAAGATGGAATGGTCCTAATACCATGTGAAGGACCTCCTCCTCCTCCTTCTCTTCCTCCCTCCACCTAAGGAGAAAGAGAATAATACGGGTAAAAGGAGGTTTCCTAGGATATTGACTGCCTAAGTCTAATACTAACACTCACTCATGACCAATGTTCTCTTTTCATAAATGAAGCAATGCAGCATTCTATATCAAGCCAACCCCCCATTCTATGAAATTCTATCTGAGGCACTAAGTTTTTCACAGGAAACAAGCTTCAATGCAAATTATGAAAAATCAAGAATAAGCTCTGAATCACCATTAGAAAGTGCATTCAAACTCAAAGTATGAAACAACAGAATGAATCTGAATCACCAATAAAATCCTTGTTAAAAACGCAAATTATGAAACATCAAGAATACACTTTGAATCACCAATAAAATACTCAGTCATAATTACTTTCCTACAGGTAATGTCTGGGTGATATGCAAAGCATGACTACATACACAAACAGACTTTATATGTAAAATTCATGAACATAACAGAAACTGCATTGTTGCAAGGAAGTCTTATATCACAAATTTCAAAACCCCCAGCACAGTACCATAAAGCATATAACAATTTACATATAGTCTTTTACAGCCAGAATTTATATGATGGTAAATAACCCTCTTAAGAGAGTATGGCTTCCATTATCATGACACAATATACCCAAAACTACTGCAACAAATCATCATAAACAGTTTTATCATTATACCTGGTCAGTGCCCAGAACAAACGGTTTGCTCTAAATGTTTCCAATTTAGAACACAAAATGGCACCATTGCAACTGTGTGAAAGAAATGAAGTAAGAGTGCTACTTAGAAGTGCCACAATTAGAAATTGCAGGCTGAGTGCCTCTTGAAAGTGCAAACTAATGCAAAATAACAACTAGGGAAATAAGCTCTTCTCTATCTAACGGACATACAACGCTCCTCAAAATTTCCCATCAACCTTTACCAATATAATAAAAATGTAATAAAAAATCTGCATTACTTTAATACCATGATGACAGAATGCAAAATGAATTATCCTGGTCTCTTGTGTTCCATTGTTATCAAAACCATGAGGAAAGAAGAAATTTTGGTGAGTCTGGGTCACATTTTGAAAAATAGTCTCATTCTGAGGAAAGTAAAATGTTTTATGATGGGTCTGGAAAGTATACCAGAAATACAGTCTGGCTAAGAAAAAAGTATACAGTAATTGCTTTTTGGTAGGTATGGAACATATACTCAAATAAACTGTACTGTCTTATTACAAAAAAGTAGTTGCTTTTTAATGGGTTTGGAACTTATAATGGAAACTGTAGTTCCATCATGAGGAAAATGCTGGAAAATGTAGTTTCATTATGCGGGATATAAAATGCTTTCTGGCAGGTCTGCAATGCATAATGAAATAATGTAGTCTCATTATGAGTAAAAAAAATGCTTTTGCAAGGGTCTGTAACACCAGCACAAAATGGAAAACGTAATCTTGTTACATTCCTCCACCACTTCAGGATACCCAAACTACAAAAAATAAAAATCGATTATCTGTAACAACATCCTTGGAGACCACGGTAGCACAAGAACTAGATCACTTGACTCAATAAGTGACAAAGCTGTATTTGAGTCCATCACAGGGTGTTAAGAACGGTATCCAGCCTTAATGCCCCGGTTCCAACTTTATTGTGATCACCCCCATTCAAATGTAAGTCATTGGTTGCGCATAATGGCAAACATCAACACATTTAAAATCCCCAGATCCAACCAATGTCCAGCCCCATTCAAAAGGGAATTAATAGACATAAAGCAACAAAGAACATCTTTGCAACACCCCCCACATTCTGGTATTTAAAAAATGAAATGAAAATAATAGGAAACCAAAGACATTCTAGGACAGCTAAATAAAAATAAAATAGCTTCAAAATATATTATTTTTATTGAAAACCAACACACCACAGCAATAACGACTGTATGATCTCTTGGCATAAAATTTGTTGTCAATGATGCATTCAATCATTCGATAACTTCTTTTCCTTTACTGGAATACAATAACAGTGACTATATAGACACGTGATATATAATGGTATCAAGCTAACTGCATCCTGAACAACACTTGCTCGACAATTGACCCCATAGAACAAATGCCCCTGGACTCTGAGGCGGCAGGTTGAGGGTTCGCGCCCCGTCACGGACTGAGGTTAGTAAGGGGATACACTCGAGGTAACGATTACGTCTGCCAAAACAAGTCCTTCGTAAGAAGGCAACCGTCCTAGCCCTTAGTAGAAAAGGGACTTCGTGACGTAAAACCGAATCCATATATATATATATATATATATATATATATATATATATATATATATATATATATATATATATATACCTTGGCTAGAGAGCTATCAATTCTCTATTGACATAGTGTATAATTCAAAGGACTTTTCTATGCACCCTTAAGTCTGAATTTAAATATACTTGAAAAAAAAATACATTTTCTTTCTAATAGTTCAGTCAACATAAATATGAGGTCAACAAGTGGCCAGGTCGGCATGGCAAGTGTAACTTGGACTAGAAAAGAATAGCAACTTAAGTGTTTTGTGTATCAATATAAAGTACAACAGCTTATAATTCAAAACAAAAACTACCTTGAATTATGAATTAGTATCAGGTGCAAAAGCATCAAATTCTGTTTACAAAAAACAAAGACTCCCAATAACAACATAAACGCATTGCCTAAATACTCTCACCATTTGGAAAGGTAACAAAAAAAATGGTAAACATGGGTGCCAGAAGTAGTGACTGGGGTTGGCAAGATAATGGCCCCAGGTTCAATCCTGGCTCAAGGTTGGATTAATTCAATTCCACTGTTTCATGTCATTACTGATTAAATTCATCAATTAATAGGTTGGGTTTATCATTTCTAATAGGTCTACCAGATTATTCAACCATTGCCTAGTGATAAATGGGTCTATGTGATTGGAATGGGGGCTCGGGCCCCGGTTATATGATAGGTATATAGTCGGGCTCTAGTTATATCATTGCCCCTTGCCATTTGTCTTTCATTAGACCTCTGACCATCTAAATCCATACACATGAAAATTACTCTAAAGATAAACACATTAACGATTACAGGACACATATTTGCTGAAATGCCTTCAATGACCAGCAAGACAATAAACATTCCCTAGGAAAAAACTCTTAGCTGATGGGTTACCCAGGCTAGCCATAACAAAAATGAAACTAACTAAACAACTTCAAAACGATGATATCTTCGCACGTGGGTGTTTATGCTACTTGACTGCCTCGCCCGGTAGTCGCAGAAAGGACAAGCGTAAGGCTTTTCACCCGTGTGGGTGTACAAGTGCTTGCGAAGATCATGTTTGTCCCGTGGAACGTACGAGCAATGAGGACACGGATGACCTTTCTGTCTCTCTTGTGGCACCATTCGATTCACATCCAGGCCTCTACGCACGCGCTCCTAACGGGAAGAGAAAGACGGACTAACTAAACAACCACTCATTGGACAGGTAAACACTAGCATTCTGGTATTCTAAACGAGTCATGTCAGAGATAAAGCTTAGAAGTAATCTTGGTTTGTCTCAAAAGACGAATACTAAAAGACCCACAGAATATCAAATGTATATGTTCCACAAATTACCAGCAAAAATTTATAAATTCTACTGCTAGGGATGTTTGGAAAAGTATTTTCTTTTATTTATTAAAGACAAAAAGAGCTTGGTTAAGCAATTATCAAAGATTCCTTTTAGCTGGAGACACTGATCACATTACTGAGGATTGTACCACATTAAACAATATACACCTCCCTGAGAGCTCTGTAGGAAAGCCCAGGATCAATAGTGGCCTTCCTCAAGGACTCAAGCTGTCCGAGCCAATCTTGAAGTTGTTGTGCACTGCTCTGACTTCAATGATATAAAGATCCATTTCCTGTTTGCCTCAGAGCATCCCACTACAACTCCTCTCTTCAGTGATGCATAGCCAATCCAGATTCTAATAAACTGAAACTATCAAGAAAACTGAAAGCTGCTCCCGACACGTCATACACATCACAAATACCTCCTCCGAGTTACCCTGCTTGTCGTAAAAGTCGACTAAATGGAGAGGAGTGAGAGGACTGGATATCCCCTCCTTTGTATTTTCCTCCCACGGAGTCATTTTATGCTCTGACACAGCCATCCCCCTAATCAGGGGGAATATAGCTCTTGAATATAGATACAGACAGAGCTATGAGACAATCTTAGCAAGTAATTCATTTTCAAAACTAAAAATTGCAGTTGATAGGCATAGCTAGGGCTTTATTAGAGACAGTTTGATTTCATATTGCATGCCATACTCCACTGAACCAGCAGGGTGACCACAAATGTAGCAAAAGATCTGAAGGATTCGGACTTCAACCTCCTTAGCTCTTTCTTATCTCTAATTCCAATTGCTTGATGGCTAAAAAAAAAAAAAAATTCAAGAAGAAAATGATTGCTAGTCTCCAGTTGTTCTATCCCTTTTCAAAAAATTAATAATAATAATAATAATAATAATAATAACAATAATGGTAATAATAATGGTAAAAATAATAATAATAGTACTATTGGTGGTAATAATAATAATAATAATAATAATAATAACTGTTTACTGTTTTACCATTGGAGCCCATTCAAATGGAGGTGGACAGACTGGTTGTGGTTAGGGAATTCAGGCTTGATGCCCTTCCTTACACCCCACAGTCAGTTCAATTAATAAAAATTATAGCCAATATCAAGAAGAAGAAAATATAGCGTAAAAAATATATTACAATAACACTCTATGGCTAGAAATTGATTTAATTACAGACTTTATACACCAGCATCTCCTAATGAAATCAAGAAATCTATGTAAATTATAATTTTTCTTCCCCATCCCAAATTTGCCAATGTATGAAGAGATTCTCTCATGAGGTGTGTGTGTGTGAAAAGAAGATATATCACAAGGCTTACTGATTCTTTCTCTGTAGTTTTCGCCAAGTTACAATACAAATTCAGAATTAGTTTGGGATCATGTAGAGATGAGTAACCCCCACACCCCCACATAAGTTTAATTATCCCATATATGATTAAGTTCGATTAGATCAGGTTTAGGTTAGGTGGCTTGCCTTGTAAATATAAATAACCCTAAAGCATTCTGGGGCTACTCTTCATTACAATATCTAAAGTTTGATATACAAAAGGTTTAAATGATAAAACTTTTCTACGGAGATTTTCAATTTATATTCACTTAGCTACATAAGTTGTAAGAGAAGGCAAAAAATCTCTAAGCTTGTCAATAATCTTGCTAAATATCTAAAGCCATCAATATTAGCAATCACCATTTGTAATGATTCAATGTTCAGTGGAAACGAAAATTCAAAATGGTATTTAAAACGACGTAAAAATTAGTAAACCAAGTCAACAAGTCAGTTTGTTTACATATCTGAGAAAGTAAACAAGATGTTTGTAAAGTAACAACAGATACAATCAAGTTCACCGAAATGAAAATGCAACGGAGTTATGCTTGGCTCGATTTAATAAGCAAATACAGTAATTTTCTACCAGTATGATTATGTTTTCAATGTTAGGGCCATGTTATTTTAATCCTACAAACATTCAGTATCAAACATTCGCGCACATTTTAGCCAATGCTTCAATATCGACTACATATACGAAGAGCGATGAGGCAACGGGACGGGGGACGAGCCCGTCTTGACACGTTCTTGCTTTTTAGCTTCAACCTCGTATGGGTGGTGCTTTCGGTAATGAGTTCGCAGATTACTGCTTTGCGCCGAGCAATAGGAACAGAGAGTACAAACGTAAGGCTTCTCTCCAGTGTGCGTTCGTATGTGCTTGCGGAGATCGTTAGCATCCATGGAGAGGTAATTGCAGGAAGGACAAACTTTCACATTGGGTTTATTCCAGGCATTAATGGCAAGCCTCGATCTCCCTTTGTGGGCAGCTACGGTTGCTCGGCCGTCCTACAAAAGGAAGAGAGAAAACATTCTTAGTTTCTCTCCACATGGGATGAACTCTCTTAGCTTAGCAAGTACAATACAGTACAGTATATGATTTCATCAACTGAACACGCTTTTCCTCTTATCTTTGATTATCACTGGTTTTTCTCTTACCTTTGGCATGAATAGAGATTTTAAGGGGATCAATACTAGATTGGAACTTGCTAAATAATAGTCTTATGACTATTTTTTTTCTTTGGCTGCACTATGTGTCACTATTAACTTCCATTATGGGATGATATACAAGTTGTGGTGTTCATTCTGATGCCCCACAAGGGCATCAAGCCTGTCACCTCCCAAGTAAAGCACTCTAACCACTAAGCTACCACAGTGCCCAATAGGACAATAAAAAATGCAACATTAACTAATTATCAAGGAAGCCAAATATCAAGTTATGATAAACTCTAATTAAGAGTAAAATCCTAATCTAAAACTTCAACTGAAATTACAACACACCAGATGATGTATAAACTTAAAAAAAACCACTGTCATATTGACCAATCATTGCAGTCTTCCCAAATGTACAAAATATTTTAACAAAATCCTTGGCACATCTGACACAAAAAAAAATTTATTTTGTTAGAAAAAAATTTCCACCCATTATTTCGTGTCCGATAAAATAATTCCACCTTCGTATTTCGTGGGTCACAAGGATCGGCAGAAACTGATAGCAGAGCAAGGAAATTCCTTCCTCCCTCAACCAACTGTTGCTTGAAACTAGCTAGAAGACTGAAGATTTGCAGAGCTTGGCAGAGTCCTGTTGCCTCCTTCTCTTTGATCTGACGTGGCCTATGTCGTGAGCTGGCATGATAATTCACTAAAATATCTAAAACAAGCATCAACATTCAGATGCAAGAGAAGAAATTTGTGCACAACACTTCCGACACTGGATCCTCAGGAGCGGAAAAGCAGTCAATACATTGGCAGGAAAAAACAAACCATTTAAAGCAATCAAACATACAGCCTATCTTTTTTGTCGTTTTCCATTGTCACTATCAATCCACATTTTGTGGGTGGACACGAAAGACTGGTTGAAGATGGGGAATATAAGTTGTATGCCCTTCATATCACCCAGTGGTGGGTTCAATCATGGGTCTGCCCCTGCCCAATAAGAGTATTCTAACCACTACAATACCCCAGTTTCCATAGCCTACCTTGTATTACTAAGAAAAGCACCAAGACACAAACCAACAAATAAAAAATGGGGGGGGAAATCACAGCTTCTTAAAATTCGAATTCATAAAGAAGGGTTTTGACAACAATCAATTCTAAATTCAAAACAAAATATGAAATAAGAAAATTTCAAAGGGATCATTTTTGACCAAAAACAGTAGAATTTGAAATTCTAGTATGTATTTAAGCTATATGAATCACATGACTTGCACGAATGAATGCCAATACTGCCCTATTTGTCTTTTTAACTGACAACTTATAACTATTTTTGGGGGGCCACGAAGATTCGCAAATTTAACACCGTACAAATGTACAAGTGAACAGCAATGGCAATACTGTACATAAAATTATGGGTAATTCGATGGTGAAAGGAGAGAGAAAAATACAGGGCCCATATTTGCTGCTAATTGTAGGAGCCAAGTTCGATAAATGAATGTGGGAAGGGGACAAGTATTCCCTCAATACATTTTAATGGTAGAGGAGGCGAAGACGAGCAAAATACCTTGAAGTACTGCTACTTCTATTCTTTTGCTACAGTTGTGGCCACTCTGCTGTGTTAAAAAGGATATGGTACCTCAATTGAAAAAGAAAGGTAAACTGCGTATTACATAAATGGACTTTGTATTTTCCCACCACAGAGAAGTTGGCCACGCATCGAAATCATGCACTAAACTACAGAGCAGCAATCCTATCTTTGTATTACTGCATATGTGGGAAATGAAATCAAACATGAAGAAATGCAGTCTTTGAAAATAATCACTGACTATTCAATAATTATTAAATAATGGAATATTTTATCAAACCAGTTATTATCCCGGCATAATTAGGGAAATAATCTATTAACACTGAAATACTGTCTGTTAATACAATCATTGAATACACAGCGTCAGAGAAATAAGGAAATATAAAATGGAATATGGAGACGACTAGTGAAGAGATGCGACCCCATATGAAAATGGGAACGCAAATAGAGGAAGAAGAAGAAGGGAATCTTAACAGGAAGACAAAAATTTAATGTGGAATACAGTATGGTATATCATAAACATGTGTTTCCTTACAGTAGCTGAGGAATGTTATCATCATAAGCCAAGCAACAAGCCCAGTTGGAAAAAGTTATAAGGTATAAACCAAATGGTTCAGTTCAGGAAGGAAAAGCAACTTACAAGAAGAAAAAGAAAATAAGGAAGATGAGATAAATGAAGCATGGAATACGCTCTTTTAAAAATAATTATTACCTATTCTAATTCTGAAGGATATAGAATACAAGTACATAAAATTAGTCTTTAATATATCACATCGATGCTTACAAAGTCATAGATTTACATAACAGATCGCCATACGGAAACATATCTTAATATACTTTATAAATGGTCATTTCAAAATCAAAAACCTTATGTGGGTGTTCCATTAATATATGCAATATTTGGGTTCATGTTCTAATACTGATATAAACGTTATTAATATACAGTACTGCCCTTCATGTTCCATACAAAAAAAAATAGTAAGTAATTTTTACAGAGAGATATATCACTTAACCTACTTGGATGCAGGGGAAGTAAGGTTAGTCAGAGATGAGATAACAAAAACTGTGACTTTGAAGTTGTCTCGTAACTGCAGAGAGCCAATGCAGGACCGTTAAATAAATACAAACAACTTATATTTCTCCTTATGAAAATGTAAACCTGAAATGAATTTTCGTTTACATTAAGAGTATCATGTGCATGTTGTGACCACTGGTCCAGGAAAAAAAATTAAAAAAAAAAAATATTCATGACAAAAACTGAGTGTGTGCTGTAAACATTACTGTACAACCTACATAGCAAGAGTTTGCCTTAGTACCATACACTCTTTGACTCATGCAATCAGTCTGACATATAACCAGTTCACCGAAATGTACCTTCATCGCAAGAGAAGGATTACCTGTGTGCGTACACAGCCGAAGAAGACTGTAAATAGCACTCAGACTACCAACCAACAGTCCTTTCGCCAACAATTCAAGCTCAATATTATTCCCAAATAGATGTAGATCTCACTCTAATCACAAGGGTTTATAGTGCCTCTGTTTATGCGCCAATATACCACTGCTCGTAGATGATCTAAACGGGCAGTGGGGGCAAACGTAGGGCTTCTCTCCAGTGTGGGTACGAATGTGCTTCCTCAAATCATACAGATCGCGACTCACGTGACCACACTGGGCGCAGGTTCGCCTCTGCAGCTTTACGTGCAAATCCACAGAGTTTGCGTGCACGGACGAGATAGATGACAAGTATCCTTCCTCACGGCAACCCTAAAAGAAGAGGAAGCGGCCATTATCATCTTCTGCTGCCACAGAGGTCATCTGTTAGGTGAGATTGTTGTGCCATTTCTCAAAAAGGTTTAAACTTTGATGCCCTCATTTTACATAAGTTTCACTAAAGAGTCAGATTCAAAGGCCAATGCAATTTTCTTATGTGAGACTTGAGATGAGAGCAATGGTTGGCTCTGTACGGACAATAAGGGCAAGGGAAAGGACGCTCGCCCGTGTGAATGCGAATGTGAGTCACCAAATTGAATTTTTTGTAGAAAGTCTTCCCACAATAAGGGCATCTATGGCGTGCACTGCTCGCGCCCCGACCCTGCCATTTGGAAGGCGTGGACGGCGACCTTGAAGAAAACAATGACGAGGCAGAAGAGGAAGACGTAGGAGGAGCAGGAGGAGGTTCATGAGGTTGGGGAGGCCATGGGGGCGTGGCTGAGTGTTCCTGATCCCGCTCTGACAACAGTCCTCTGCCACGCCCCTAGAAGAGAAGATTTTCTCAGCAAGTCTTCTTCCAGTATTCTTAGCAAACACAGTCAAGACACAATGAAATAAAGATCAACAAACAAACGGAAATGTCCATTTCAAAGTCTTCAAATACGTTTTGGTTTTATAATCGTGGCAAGGATTAATTACAATAGAGTAGTAATATTTCAGTATGTTAATATAAAATATAGGCATTTCTTCTAAATGTAAGTCAACTTGTGATATAAATTTATTTCCATTCCAATTTTAAAAATACATAATTTTAAGTTTTAAAACTGTGTCATCACATAATTACAATTGTGAAATCTTACATCAATTTGTGCTGCAAGAACCCCAACAGAAATAATCGCTACAGCCTCCTATAGGAGGCACCTAGAACTATAGTGGGGCTAAGTACCAAAACTATAAACTGCAACAAAATTCGCTTAAAGTTTCGCATATTTAAACATTTAAAATCTCTGTAGCCACTAGTTATTTTGATGTTTCATTTTTCTTTTTAGTGTAACATCAAAACAAAGGATGCTTTCGAGATATCAGTTTTAAAGTTACGAAATCTTAAATGCGTTTTCTGGCATTTTGAAGTTTTGGCACTTTGCCCAGTATAGTATTAGATGTCTCATTTATAAAGGAAAAGAGATAAAGAAAAAATCAAATAATGAAAAAATCAAACTAAAAGCACCTAAAAAATACCCCAAACGGACCGGGTACAACCATTATACTGTATGTGCATAAATCAGCAATAATTCACACGATTATCTCCCTAAACACGATACAGTACTTATTGGGGACGACAGTCGTTATGAGGTGTTTACTCTGTACTTCTAAGCATGTTAATGTAACAAAAAAAATTTTGAGGCCACATCAGGAAAAAATATAGTTATGGTATGATTTTGTTTTGAAATAGCAATCTAAAAACATGAGTTCTGGTTTTAGATAATAAAGTTTCATCAATTCAAAGTAAAGTTTAGATTTGCAGTTTGTTTGTGTAATATATATATATATATATATATATATATATATATATATATATATATATATATATATATATATATATATATATATATATATATATATATATATATATATATATATATATATATATATATATATATATTATTTTTTATACAGAGCATTTGCAGATGTTACTTTTTTGCATGAGCAATTATTTTCTTTTTTTTTCTTGCATAAGCATAAAGCCTTTTCTCTTTATGTAAAAAAAAATAAAAGTCTTCT
This sequence comes from Halocaridina rubra, assembly GCA_037179515.1. Lineage (NCBI taxonomy): Eukaryota > Metazoa > Arthropoda > Malacostraca > Decapoda > Atyidae > Halocaridina > Halocaridina rubra. The sequence continues at coordinate 48,738 of JAXCGZ010021214.1, read as the reverse complement.
CTCATAAATTGTTGCATATGTATTGTATATCGAACTGCGCTACCTAATATAAAGCTTTAGCTACACTCTTTAAGAAACATAAAAATATATATATATATATATATATATATATATATATATATATATATAAAATCAATATTTTATTCACAAGACAGGAATGAAAGTGCAGAGAATGGTATAAAATAATTGGAATTTAATTTTATAATTTTATTTCTCATACATAATACACGATAAATGTTTACATGACTCGGTCGTTTCACTTGTTATTTACAGTAAATTTCAACTTTCATCTTTTGCTTATTTCTTGGGAGGGAGGGACTTGTCGCTTCACAAATCAAAAATACAATTATCATTCAAGACATTGATGTTTTTATTTGTAGTATAATTTATATGAATGCATCCAGAATCTAGAACGCATTTTCCAGATTTCTCGGACCAGAGGGAAAGGATTCTTAGTTGCAAAACAAGAAGAATTTACAATGCACTGGACAACCTCTGACCCTCAATACACAGTAATTTATACTAAAAAAAAAAAAAATAGGGATGCTATTTTAGCAATTCCATAGGCATTAGTGTACAGTACTAGCCAACCCAAAAAATGGAAATACAGTCAGCACATACATCATTTAAAACAAATGTCAAATACCAAAGTTTTTGTATTTAAAACAAATAAAATATAAAAAAAATTCCACTGCACTTTCATTCCAAAATACTTAAAGTTAATTACAATGCAATGTTTCTTTATTCTTTAAGTAGTGACATTATGATTTGTATGTTAATAAAGTTTTACTTCCTCATCCTTACAGGTGGTCCTCATCTTGAAGACAGTGATACACTTCAATGAACAAGTTGTAATTTGAAATGGCTTGAAATATTCACAAGTTAAAACCATACAGGACTGAGCTGTGCATATATGGGGCACTGCCGTAAAACCAAATATGAGTTTCTAATCTATTTTTATTCATTTTTTAAAGACCATTACTCACAACCAGAAAATTACTTGCAAAACCAGGTCACTTTGCAGCAAGGTGAGGACCGTCTGTGTAACAATTCAATTTTGATTAACACAATGACATATACAGTATTTTCTTTTACTTTTAACTCAATAACTCTTGGACCATTGCCAATTATGGAATAAAGAAAATTTGCATTGCAATGATAATAATATTAATAATAATAATAATAAAAATTAAAATATTAATAATATCATCATCTCAGCATACAGGAGCCAGCCAGCTATATACAGAATATGAGGATGAGGTCCACTTACCTTTGGCAGAATATGCTTTAAAAGCCTAAGCAGCGATCAAATGCACAAACAGGCAACCTACCAAGTTTCTCTGGCATCACCAAAATCTTTTGTTATGGAAGTGACTGACCCAGAAAGATTTTTACACACAAACAAGAACTGCTACAAAACTGAGAATACAACTATCAAATATGGCCATTTTTGAAAGAAACTCAAATTTCAATCCGTCCTAACTTAAACCTCTAACTTCAGCTAAGAAACGTTATTTCCATTTTACAATGGGTATTCGTCAGCCAGGACAAGCCCCCCCCCACTGTGATGTCCACCCCAGCAGTTCCTGCCAGTAAACAGCTAAACTCTCGGTCTTGGACGGGGACCGATCTTTCGACCTCGTGAATGCGAAGCCAGCGCGTTCCACTGTACTAGCCAGCAGGCTAAGAAGTTTATGATCCACAACACATGTGGATGAACAGTCAACCCACTCATCCACCCTCCAAGCGGTTGAAAACAGGAGCTCCTCACCCAAGACTACACTCTTAAAAAAAATGAGATCTCAAGAGCACCATCATAAAACATATAAACCTTCGCAGTTTTTTCAAGTTTGAAAGCAGAAGGTTTGAATAAAGACAAAACAGACTTTAAACTTCTGTGTTTGCAAAACGACTAAACAAACTAATCATCGATGAAAAACACTAATGGAAAAAACAAAACCTTCACCAGTAAAAGCCATTAACAGACGCAAAGCAAAAACTCGTCAATGAAAATCATTGACACTAAGCAAAACCTTCATCCATAAAATCCATTCTAAGACACTAATCGAAATCCTCATCAATAAAAAGAGTTTAAGACTAAACAAAATCCTCATCAATAAAAAGAATTTAAGACTAAACAAAATCCTCATCAATCAAAAACGTCAACAGTCAAGACTAAACAAAATCCTTCTCACTAAAAAAACGTTAACAGACAAGTCTAAACAAAACCTCTATCACTAAAAAAGTCAACAGACAAGACTAAACAAAACTCTTATCACCAAAAAACGTTAACAGACAAGACTAAACAAAACCTTTATCACTAAAAACGTTAACAGACAAGACTAAACAAAAACCTTATGAATAAAAAATATAAATGTACGCCAATAAGATGCATTAACAGAAGTAAACAAAGCCCTCGTCAATAAAAGGTATTAACAGATGCTAAACAAGTCCTTCAACCATATAAAAAATATCAACAAACACCAAAGAATATCTTCGTCCATAAAAAGCAATATGATGCAGTCAACAAACCATTATCAACAAAAAGCATTGGCAGACACTTATCATACGACCCACTCAAATTCAAACACTATCAAGGACACACTGTCTGCAGCTTCATGCGTCACTGTTATTCCCTATTTGAAAGGGGTTGGACACAGGCTGGAGCTAGGGAATTACGCTAGATGTCTCCCATTCCTTGGGGCAGGCTCGAACGAGTGCGTCACTTCCAGAGTAGAGCCCTATAACCACTACACCGCCGCAGTCCCGAGACTATATCTACAGAACATGGAAGTCACAATATCCGAATTAGAATTCTACCTTATCCCCATAGGGGGAAAAAATTTCTAATACAAGCTAAATTAAGTCAAAGCTCTTAAATGTCTCATACACAGAAGCATTAATTTGATAAATTATTTTTAAGCATTTATTTGTACTATCGCATATCAATATGAATTACGAGAATTCTATGACTAGAAACATTTCTTCTAAAATGACCAAAACCTTTTCATTATCGTTAACCTAACGGTTCTCTCAAAAAACCCATTTTCATAAATTCTACACTGACTGATCATTGTGCAGCGAGAATTCATTTACCTACGCAAGTGTATTCTTGAGCCACCTTATGTTTTTACATATATCTGAGATAAATCAATTGTGAAAGAATTCTTTTAAATGGGAGTTTATTGCCAATTTCTGCAAGAAGAGAATTTTTCAGCTACGAACACATATTCTTAAAAAAAAAAACTTGTCTTTTAACAGTTTCTACAAAGATAGAGCAGAGCAAAGAGAATTTTCACCTGTCAATCCTATAATGTCAAAATAAAACTATCTTAAAGAAAATGAATAAGAGAATACTAATGTACGCAAAGATTAGAAGTGTTACCAACCTAACGAAAATGATAAAGTGCTAAATTACCAACCTAAAGAAAACGAAGACTTACAATACGAATATAAAGACTTTCAGTATTACCAACCTAATGAAAGAGAAAAATTGCTGTACTGTATTACCATTCTAACAAACAGAATTACCAACCTATTGAAAACGAAGACTTACAATATCACCAACCTAACGAATAAGAAGATTTTCAGTATTACCAACCTAATGAAAAAGAAAAATTGCTATACTGTATTACCATTCTAACAAAAATGAAGATTTGCCATATTACCAACTCCAGCCAACACTAATAGGTCTAAAAATAAGTAATTCCTAAACCATCACATAACATATATGAATCCTAAAGTCACAACACCATTATACAGAGGTATACTAAGCAAATACACAGCAGAATTACAACTCCTTCAAATAACAATCACTTGATATAAAACACACATCATTAAAATATACTTTATATAGGTATGAATATGGATACTACACTTAAAATATCATCAGTAGCTGACTCCTGTGTGAGTGCTTGCAGTAATATGCTTTCTTTTTCTTTTCAGAGAATGTTTGAGACATTTGATTATAAATGCTGTATTAAAAAATTTACCATTAAAACATATTGTAATTATTTCCAAATATATAAACAAATGAATAACATTAAATATGAAGAGACTTAATGAAACTTAGCATAGCACATTACTGCAAGCCATATAATAATAATAATAATAATAATAATACTCTAATTCTACATTAACTACAGTACATGCTTGCTTCCACATTATATATAGATAGCTGAAATCTGTAAATTAACAAGGCAAAGTTTCATTTATATGTATTCAATCAAATCTCAGGCTGCAAGGGGACACCAAGTGTACCGTAAACTTATTTAGGATGCCGCGAATGTGCCATCAGAACCAAAGGCTTGGTTGGGAACAGAACTGAAACTTGATGTGCTCAACCTCCTTTTTGGCGTGTTTGCCATTTTATGTCGCTATTAATCGGAGGATTGGGGTGGACACGCATTGAAGTTGGGGGATAAAGTCTGGACGCCCTTTAACCTCCGTTTGGTACCTCTGTGAATTAGCTCCTGGCTCCAACCCAAGAGATACTAAGATCAGCTCTCCTAGTTTCTCTCCAAACCAGTGACTTGAAAATAAAAATACACATAGTCGAGGGTGGCTGGGTCCCTCATGCGATAGACTCCGTCAACAAAGCCATGGCTCTTAAAGAGGGTCTTGATTTCCATTCCTATGGAGGCTCTTAAAGTTTTCCACTTCTAGAACCAATTGGAAATGAGAAGAATTTCTTCTCTACAAGAATATCATGACACCGTTCTCTCTACTCCGAGGAATGGATGAATGAAATAACCACAACAAGAGTTTTACCATGACATCTCTACTGGGGCACTAAAAGTTAAGTCTCATATGAAAGGCAGAGGCAAGTGACAATGATTACAAAGAGTCTGACAATCAACCTACCATACAGCCAGGGTCCAAGCCTATCTCCACTCACATGGATCCAGTTATCTCCAGGCAACAGCATTAACTGCCCAAATTAATCGGTAATTAGATGAGACAGTGAAAGATGATCTAACAACGGGACGGGATCGAATCTGCAGCCAGTATATAACCAGCCCCAGTCATTGCCACTATGCCACAATTTCACTAGGTCATATTGGATAAGAGAAAAGCCAAAGTCTTGTGCATCCTCAGATACAATTCCAAAACCAAACTTTACTCTCCTATTTTGTGTGCCAAATTCCATTACTGAATTTGATTGCAATAACCCAAAGGCACATAGGCTTGGATTAAATAATAGTAAGAGTAATAATTAAAGGAACAATCATCAGATCTCAATATTCTCAGACACTACAGATAGAAACAGGGGGGGAAAAACAAGATCAGAAGCAACTGATTAGAAAAAAGTGAGGAGATGCAGAAGGCTGTGAAGCTCCATTGCCTCTCTTTTGTTCAAAATTGGGCATTCTTATTTCAGTGGGATATTTACACAATATTCATCCATGGTAGAGCCGCGCAAGTTGGGAAGTTACGAGCCTGACATTTGCAGGTTCGATCCCAATGCGGGTCATTAATACGGTATTTAGAAGTAATCCCCCATCTCCCTGTCTGTCCACCCCCATTCAATTGGGCTAATTGAGTTATAAGAAAACCGCAAACAATTTATCAGAGAACAGGCATTCAAGTTGTGAGTTTGATAATCTTTTTTTTATGAGTCTTGTGATATTTAATCAGAATTTTCGCAAGCCTAGCCCTTGACGAGGACAAAGCTGATTAGAGTTCTCGTATTTCTCAAAAAAAAATTTCAATATTTTCAATTAAAACTTAATTTTTCTTTTTCTTAGCTCAAACTCATCACAAACATCATACATCATGTTAACTTCTCAAAGGAACTCTGTTCTATTCACTATTTCTAACTACTTTCACCATCCACACATTTTCCCTATCACTAAATGAGACAAGGTGCTTCCTCATAAATATTAGAAACGACAGTCTGTAAATACAATGAGAATGGATGCATTATTTCTTGATAAAACCCACGTTCGAGCCCATTGCAGAGGGGGATTAGGATGGGCATCCACCCTTAACTTCCCAGCTCCATTCTGTCTGTATCCACTCCCATTCGCATGGGAATGAATACACATAAATAGGTAAACATTATTTCTTTTAGACAAAAAGACAATATGATTGTCTGTAGACTGCAGACACTATGTTAGCTTATGCAGTATGCAACTCGATTACATATACTGCACAGATATGCATCACCTAACATTGGTATCAAAAATTAAAAAAAAAAATCCAATCAAACAGCTCTAATATGTCCATTTACAACCCCATAATGCAAATTGGTAGTGACGCACAAAATGAGGAATTTAATGATAATGTCTCACAGCTCTTACTTGCCCTAAAACCAATGAAAGTGTTCTCTTAAGAAGTCTAGGAAAATATTTGGCTTGGAACAACATAAAAAGCATCTCTACCGCACACAGCAGCAGGACTTGCATCCTTCCAGAAATCTCAACCATCTTTCGGATTAAGGAAAAAGTAGATGAGGCTTAAATAATTCTGCTTTAGGCAGCAAGACTAATTAAAAAAAAGTGAGTGGGAACCGAATCAGATACAAAAACCTGTTGATGACGTGCAGAATATAAAACAGCAAAGCCCCCTTCAGACCAAGATGAACACAGATATAACAATTTGAATAGTTAATACCATTGTATGTCACAATTACTTCCCAATCAAATGGGAGAGTACAAAGGAGTGTTGGACCTGGTAGTTTAAGGCTGGATACCTTTCCTAATGCACTGTGGAGGGATCAAAACCTGTGTTAATCAGGACTGTCACTTCCGAATCGCACACTCTACAAGTGAACTACCGCAACCCAAACAGAACATTGAATATACTCAATATTCAAAACAATAAATGCAGTATTGCTTCCACGAGTGAATACATCATATACCATCAAGGAAGTACAAGACAGAGCTGCAGTTCACGAAGTTTTTATGCATTTTCAAGGTGTACAATAAATTTAAACATCACAGTTCTGATGCTATACACAGGACGAGGCAGGAAAAGTTAGTTATTGGAAATAAAAACTAAAATTGTTCAATTTCCAAAGTTTAAAATTAGTACGTTATCATCAAATCTTTTGGCATCTCCCGTCGGGCATCGCCACGGTGATTTCATTTCCCTATCGTCCTATGCCCGGCATCTTCCTCTATCATATCACACCTTCATGTCCTCCCTCACTACATCCATAAACCACCTCTTTGCCCTACCATTATCAACAGCCTGGTGCAAATGATTCATAAGGAATATGCAAGAGAATACTATATACTTTCTGAATTAATTTTAAAGTTAACTAAAAGTGAACATTCAGTAAAACAAAATGATGATCACTTCCAAATATAATGAATAGCCAAGAACTGAGTACTGATACATATCTAATAAAACAAACTTTAAAACTTGAACCATTTGTGGCTGTCAAGCCTAATGACAGACGATCCTTGCCTATTTACCCAGTTGGTTTGCAGGTCGAATTTGTGGCAGCCCAATACCCTCAAGGAGTTAAGAGGTGTAATCGATGTATACTGGCTAACGGTGAATGTGTGGACTTTGACCTGGCCACCCCCAAAATACGGGGGGTTAGCACTTTAAACCTAATTATTAAGGATAATTTAAGAGGAAAAATGACTCCGGTCACATACATTTCCCTTCATAATCCTGACAAAATTATACATACATAAACAGTGGCAGCAATCCCCCTCGTAAAGGAGGTTGATTGAGTCAAAGCACACACATTCATCTAATATACCTCGATTACTCTTAGCTCCTTGAGGATGAAGGGCTACATTATGCTATGCAAAAATGACACCTGATGAAAGTGCATTTAAGGCAATAGACAAACCCAAAAACCAATTCCAAAATCTAAGAGAAAGTATAGAGAACTTGACTAGGTCATTCAACTTTTTTAATGCAGATTTTAGCTACCAACAGGGAGCATTTTCTCAATCATTCCCTGCTCTGTGTAAATACTAGTCACCAAATTGGGAGTGATATCACAGAAAAGAAAGTGACAGGGCAAATTAAGGCTGGACAGACTTCCCCACAGGTAACTGGGGACTCAATCTCCGAGTAGAGGATTCTACCACAGTACCTAGTTGCCTTTATCATCAGCATCCAAAATGCACTTTTGTATCTTTTATCTTGTTTGTTATGTCTCCGTACATATACACAAGTAAGCGGACGGATACGCAAAGGTGTTTTATCTCCGTAATGACGGATGTTGTCCGAGTTGCATCCTTCCCAAGGTTTATAATTCAATTTATCTCATTATACTCTCAGCTGAGCTGGGGAATCGCAATAGCCTAATGGGAGGAGTAATCGACTTGAGAGGTGAGTGTCTTGTGATTGAGTCCTATGTGGGGCATCAAGGACATCCAGCCTTCATTCCCTAGAGCACCTCAGTCTGTGTCCACCACAATAATGGGGATTAAGAGTGACAAAGAATAAACACCAGAGCCAAAAAATAACACTTAGCTCAGATTCAACCTCTTTATGCAGGGCGGGCCAAGTCACAGCTTTTTTTTTCTTTTACCATTCTAAGTGTGGGATTACTTTGCCAAGCCCATTCTTGATGAGCATTACTCTTTAATACCTGCACAACTTAGGGATCGGCATACCTACAGCAAAGTAATCCCTCGCAATGGGAGGTAGAATATAAAAATTAAAAACGGAGACTTTTGGGCCTCCCTGTATAAAAGAAAATATTTTTTTAGATTTTAAGACAAAGGCTTTTATTTTCAACAAGTAAAGAAGAAAACTCACTTTGAATAACAATTTACGAATACGAGACACACGAGTAAAACCCTCACGGCACAAACAATAGTCATGGAACTTTATACAATCATAATGACAACTAAAAGTTCTAAAACATACATCAAGACTATACAGTTCTTGAACATATTATGCAAGCAAAACTCATTAATACAGACCTCGCCCTGTGATGTATTGCTGTAGAACATTTACGTTAGGCATGAAGAACACTCTCCCTTTGTATTACCATCGACAGGGGGGGGGACATTGCCGCACGAAAGTCAGGAATTGACAACCCTGACTATATTTCCAGATATTAAAGTGATCGCAGATCATACATTATAAAAACCTAATTTTACTTTTTTCATGTGTCAATATTGACACCCAATTAACTGGGAATGGATACAGACTGGCACTGGGGAATTGAGACTGGATGCCCTTCCTAACGCCCCATGGTGGGCTCGATCATGGGTCGTTACACAAACCCATGTAAGTAATTAAAGCCTATTTTCCAACCTAATAACAAAAGCAACCATGATATTGGCATCAACAGAAAACAGAAACTAAAAGCTGCATAGCACAAACTGAAATTACTGATGTGAGCCCATTAGGAAATCAAGTTTTGTTCATATTTCATGCGTCACTTTTTATGTCCATTCGAATGAAGGTGGATACAGACAGGCTAGAGCTGGGGAATTAAGGTTAGATGTGCTTCCTACTGCCCCGCTGTGGGCTCGAACAATGCCAGAGTTGAGCACTCTAACCACTGCATTACCTCGGTCCCCCATTCTCAAATGTCTTGCCTCCTGAAATTTCCTTCCATACAATAAAACTTGACCCTAAACTAGCATCAACAGAACATATACAAACGATATTAACTTATAGAAACCCAACTTTCCTATGTGGCGCCTCAGAAAATATGGCACCCTAGACAGTATATGTCTGACCTTTTCAGTCTCACATTATACATTTAAAGAAGAAATTCTTTTGACTTTCACAAACACTTAACTTTGCAAAATAATATTTACAAAAGGGATTAACATTTTAGCTTGGCAATACTGTTACCTTCTATATAAGTTATTAGCGATATTAATCCACATTACTTAAAATACGACAAGCTTACACTATCTCTATAAAAACTTCAGGCCCAAAATAAATAAAGGAAAATATTCTACATAATCTCCACTAATGCTTTATGAACATGACAGCAACAAAGTTGGAAGTTAAACCTTCCAAATGAAGTAAATATAAACAATAGATGCCTGGTCGACAAGTTCCTCACCCCAAGTCAATAAGGACACAGCCAATCTTGGGCTTTTTCACAAAATATTAATGAGAGCATAATAGTACTGTATTTGTCCAAGCTCACACAGACTTTAATCCACACTGCAAAGTGTACAAGAACGATACTGATGAACTCTCAAAATACACCAGATCTAATACATATATTCTACATTTTTATGTGTCACTGTTAGTCCCCATTATGGGGGTGGACAAACATTGAAGCTGGGGGATTAAGACTAGGCTCAATCACAGTCTCTTGCATCCTGAGCTTAATATTCTCTCCACTATGCTACAGTGATCCTCATGCAGTATCCTTGTGAAAATGGGTTTCTATAGTAACTACTGATTTTGTGCACTTTCTCAAAGCAATTATCCATTATCCATCAAAAAGACTGAAGGTCATATGTCCTTCTCTAAATGGAATTTCTTCAAGATACGACAAAGGCATATTTTACAAGGTGAATATGCATTAACTCTCGTGGTAAAACTGTGAGATCCGGTATACAAATACCAAAAAGGTAATACATATCAAACCAATAAAAATGCAGTCACCCAAAAACAAATTTTATTAACTCTGAAAACCACAAAATAACATCTCTACAAGACCACCGGCTTACATCGATTTTTTTTTTTTTTTTTTTTTTTTATATTTAGGTTTGGGGACATGGTGACAGAGGTGAGGCTGACATGGCTTGGGTATGTGCCGAGGTGGGATGAGGGGCATGTTGTGGGAAAGATATTACGGATGAAGCTGCCAGACAGATGAGTGAGAGGTAGCCAGAGGGGTTTTTTGGATGCGGTGTGATGGAGGACACAGGGGATAGGGCGATATGGAGAGGTGAGACCGAGATGGTTTGGGTATGTGATGAGGAGGGATGAGGTATATGCCAGACAGAATGGGGAGAGGCAGGAGAAAGAAAGGTTTATGGATTTGGTGAGGTAGGATGTGAGGTGCAAGGGGGTACAGCAATAAGGAGATGATTGATAGGCTTAGGCAAACCCTGAGAAAAGTCTAGATATCTGATGATGATGAAATGTCAGAATCACATACAATAAAGTGAGAAGTATCCTCATTTCACAGCCTGAGACTTGATAAACATATTGTCAACTGATGTTTTCAGATGACACATAAGACTAAACTAATAATAACAATAATAATAATAATAATAATAATAATAATAATAATAATAATAATAATAATAATCAAAATGTGGAAGCAAGCTTAAAGGAGACATCATGTGATAATGGCTTTATAATTAGCAACACTTTTTCCTTAAAACACTAAATTCACCAGAAAAATAAAATAGGTAACGAAACCGAAATTTCACTAAGCGATGGATGTTTTATGGACACGCATTAAAAACCAATCTAGCAGAAGTCACAGGTATCGAATAATGAAACAAGGTTCTATATACAGTATATGTTTTTAATTTATAACCACTTCACTCTTTCCAAATTCACTCCACTATAGGGAGCTTATTACCTGTTCTAGTGAAATAAGCACTCACCTCATTGAATAGAAGCTCATTACTACCTGCTCTAGAGTCAAGAAAAGAGGTCTCACCCCACTAATTGAAAGTTCATTTACCCTGATATATACTAACTGCTCTGGCATCAAGAAAGTGGTCTCACCCAGCTATATGGGTGTTCACTACTATTTGCTCTAGAATCTGTAAAGTGGTCTCACCCTGCTATATGGAAGTTCGCTTCTACCTATTCTTGAGTCAAGAAAGTGATATCACGCTATATAGGAATGCACTACCACCTACTCAAGAGTCAAGAAATCTTTTTACATATTACCTTTCGTTCTATCCAAGACTTAGGTGAAAAAACTCTACCCTCATATCCCCATTTTACGCTTTGTATATGACCCTTTTTGCAACACGATCAATTAAATTTATTGTGTTTTCGGTGATGTCATTGGACTCATTTTATGAACCACTTAATCGTAAAGGATGAAAATATCTCTAATTTCACAAATTTACTATAATAAAATATTCATATAAAAGGTTGTATCATCTATTTCACTTTATCCCCCATTTACTGATATTTTAGGATTTTTTCACCAATTTTGCAACCCCAATTAATTTATACCAATAACACATATTTCAGTTATATAATTTCCCTCTACATAATCAGATTTTAGGTTATGTTACTAATGAATATTTCCCCCTGAGGAGGGGCTAGAACACCTCCTCTGCGTTTCCTATTGTAAAAGCTCACTTAATGGGGAAAAATTAGGGAACTACAATTGCCCTCATTTGATCTTCCCACAGTCAAGTATTCTGCTTTGGCTCGACCACAACTCTTGTAAGAGAGATTATGGAGTTAGTATATATAGATAAACTATACTATACTCCACTTTGAATTATCTCAAGTTTCAGCACTTTATAGCACATCTACTTACATTTTCAGTCTGCAATTAGTTCCAATCTAAGTCCTACACCGAAAAGACCTCAAACAGAAAAGATTCCAATATTAATGTCAATCACCGTTTACAAGAAGAAATTTGTCCTATTCTTAAATCACAAACAAGCAAGACAAAGCTCCATTTTTATGTATGTGATCTATTACTCCATATTATTGAAAAAGTGGACTACTGTTACCCTTATTCTTGAATGCACTTTCTCTGCAAACCTCTTAAGACTATAACCCTAATTCTTGATAAGTTCTTTGCCAAACTATCCAGTACAAAAGCTTTCCACCCTGACATCTGATATTAAACGGTTCATTCCCAGACACCTAGTGCATACAACAATTTTTTTCTCTCTTTTTTTAATGACTAATCAAAAAGATGCATCTCCACATCAAAGGTTAATCTTTCCACAAAATAAAATTTATGTAGACTCAAATTTTTCATATAACTGTTTGACAAATCTCGCAAGTTCCAAAATATTTTACCCAATCGCCAAAGTCAGCGAGTTTATGATCCTAAGACAGCCACAGACACTAAAAGCAAATTTCTTAATTCTTCCTACCAAAATTAACAATTCTATTCAATTATCAAATTTCTTGATGTTTTTTTACCTAAATTATCATATTTCTATACATTATCAAAAATAATATTGCATCGAAGCTATAACAACCACACAAGCAATTCTTTGCAAAATCATATTCTAAATATGTGTCTAACTCATGCACATACAGATAACCCTGGCTGGAGGGAGATACCATGATGCTCTTCTATTTCCTGTGTAATGTAAGGGAAAGGCCAAAACTAAACGAAACCCCAATTTTATCCTGTTGTTGTGGTCACCCTGCCAAGTTCAGGAGGAGGTGCCATCTCGCTCCATGTTAAAAATCAAAATTAAATTTTACATATTACAATATTTAGAATGCGCGCAAATGCAACCACTATCATTCAACTACCCTGTTGAGTGCCATGGAGCATACAAACTCCTGGTATAAAAAAAAAATTAAAACTTCTACCTAATACCCTATATAGCATGCCCATAAAATGCCCACCTCTATCTTTGTGTTCTATTATCAGTGATTTTTGTCAGCGAATACACTGAAGTATCGTATAGCGTCAATGCTCTCTTAAAGAATTATATATTTTCGTAATACTGCACATGTGGAACCAGCATAGCAGCCATTTTTATCAAGTTTAACAAAGCTTTTAAATGATAAACTCCAAAAGAAAACAAGTCACGTACTGTCAAGCGACTGGCAAAAATTGTTACTAAATTCTGATTAAAATAACAATATAAAAAGTCTCATTAATAGTCTTTCCGGCTGTGATTATATTTAACAAGAGCGTGAAAATCACAAAGTAAAATTTACAATCGAGGAGCTAACGAAAGTCAAAGGCGAGTACCACAGGCATCGTTACCATGAGAATAATTAAAAGACCATTCAGGGATAGAAGTAAAAACATGATGTCCCCTTTAGATAAACATTTGGCTGAACACTCACCATCTGTGGTGGTCGAGACCCTTCTCCTGTAAAGCTTTCCATAGGAAAGCCCTGAAGACTTCCCTCTCCCTCCCACAGGGAGTTCTGTCAAAGAAACAAAACAAGAAGTGCGTTAATATTCATTTTATGCCTCTTGAATAAGTCATTGTAGGAGACAATTTGAAGCTTGTCAAGAAGAGTAAAGTCAGGGTGCTCTGCAGTTATCCTTATATACAAGGCAAGTCATTTACCAAGCAATTTCTATGATTAGTTAACTTTACATGGAGTTCTGAGGATTACTGATCTGTACAAGATGTGACATTTTATATGCAAATTCATCTTGAAAAAATATTTAAAAGTTTAGTCTTCCTTTCTTGTTACCACCTTGGCAGCCCTTTTAGGAAAGGGCAAAATATATCGGAAAAAAAATGTTTTGAAATACACCCTTTTGTGTGCAACAGTATGTCCCCATTTGAATAGGAGTGGACACAGATTGTAGCAAAGGAGCTCAGACTGGATGCCCAATCTAACCTCCCACATGGTGGGCTCAAATAGGGATTTGTCACTTCAAGGGCTCTAACAAACACTAATTCAGGGGTTTTCAACCCTTTTCTCCCCACGTACCCTTTTGGGTATTCTTATGTAAGCCATGTACCCCCTTCCCTTTGTTATAAGTTGGGGAAAAAAAGAATTCTCTTGTATATATTTGTAAATACTTAAGTGAATTAACTACATAACCGTCCTGCCATAACCAATAATATAGTAAGCACAAACAATTCCAATGAAAATTAGAGAAAAAATTCACAAATCTTCGACTGTGGCTAAAAAAAAAACACTTCGTTATCATTACATCTGCTGCAGAGGGAATTAATGAGGTGGCTGGAACTGCTTTTCCTCAACTAGTCTAGTCAGCCAAGAAGCAGCTTTAGCTAAAGCACATCAAAGGTCGGCTTCCGCATTCAGTCGAGATCTTAGTTTTGATTTTATGACCAGTAAGCATACCCCCTGACAGACCCCTTGCTTACCCCAGGTTGAAAACCCTTGCACTAGATGCATAACTTACCCCCTGTAGTCCAGAGGAACCAGGGATGGCTTGCGCAACTAGTTCATCCATGGACTGAGGCTGCGAGGACAACACTTGAGAATCAAACGGCCCGCTACTCCCTCCCGGATCACTCCGGGAATCTCCTTCTTGTAAGGGATCGAAGGGGAAATCGGGATCTAACATTTCCTTCGTTTCCGTTACCTCCTCTTCGATATCCGCAGGTTCTTCTTTTACTCCCGCTTCGTCTAAGATGACCTAATATAAAAAAAAATAATAATAAATTAAAAGAATGCGACATTAAAAAAAAATTAGACATGTGGGAGTGGGCATGGACAGATCAGAGTTGTGGAACTAAGGCTGATTGGCCTTCCTTATGCCCCATGGTGGGCTTGAGAAAGGGTCTATGACTTCCAGTCATGCACTCTAACCATTGCATTACCACAGTCCCCTGATTTAAGATGGATGGCTCTATAAAACATTACGTAAGTTACTTACACATATATTTATACAGGTGGACCTACATTTTAAGACGATGAATGCCTTAATAAAATACTACTTATTCAAAATATGGGTTGGGTTATTCGACATGCAAAGCAAACTGACAAGAGATACATATGTAAAATGACGATATAGGAACCATAACTGGAGTAAACCATGATATAGCAATCACTGTATCAGTAAAAAAAAAAAAATAATCTGCATTTTTCTTCTAACCTAGGTATCCACTATTTAAGTCTGAGGTTAATCTATACCTTGTCTGGAACACCTGATATCCAAATCAATGTTAATAGCCAGACAGGACACATTATACAGATGTTTAATCATATACTAATCCAATCTATAGCAAAGTGGAGTGCAGATCTATGCATATAAAATGCAAACCATTATTTTATCTTTCCCCCAGCTGCAACACATCTGTACCCACCTCAATTCCAATGAGGAATAATTGTAACACATTAAACGATGCATATATGTATGCATATCTATTACCACTGTTCCTGATGCATCCTTGACTTTCTTTTAAATAAAAGAATATCCAGTGGATTGAACAGGTTTTTGTTATTGTCCACAAGCGAAGCCCCAATAATCTTTGAGATTTAGAGGGGTATTAGGGTGGACGACTCAAATAGTGCAGTAGAGCTAAATATAACGAGCAAACTGTAGAGGTTTCTTTCCAACACGATGCGATCTACACTGAAGCTGGCAGTGGCTTACACTGAATAAAAACAACACCAAGCACATGTAATTACACACATGTACTACTATCTCTTCTCCCTTGCCCACCCAAAACTGACTCCACAAACAAATCAGACATAACTAACTCACCATTCCATAAAATCACTTTACAACAACACACAGCTACCTTCCCCATGAAGGTGGATTTCACTTGGCCAGGATGCAATGTGGACAGCACCAAGTCCTTCTTAGCCATCAAAAGAGGCTGGCTGACATCACAAACATGCCGGTCCAGGATGTAACACATCACCTTAGTGACTTTCCTTAGGGACTCAAGGGATGTTCAGCCAGGCAGCTTAGGGAACAACTAGAACTTAACAGTTGCAAGCAAATTATACCAATTTCTTACCTCAGTTATTTGACTAGTTGTCTGATCCTTGTTTGGACGTTTGGTTGATTCTTGAGCATCGTTATTCTCACTTTGGCTTTGACTAACATCCTCGGCGAGCGTGTCTGGCGCACTATCTACAGAGGCCGGTGGAGATATAGGAGGGGGAGCTACTCTAGGAGGGGGATTGGGTAACGAGGCACTAGAAGACTGTCTTTGAGATTGGTTCGAACCTTCTCTGCCCCCTAACGATGGCGGATCTCTACTCTCTCTGCTCGAATGGTGACTATGAGACGACGCTCTGTCATCGTCTCTTTTTCGTCTCTTGGCATGAGGACTCTCGTCCCTATGTAATGCACTACGCTTACTCTCCTTCGCGGGAGCTTCGTCTGGCACGGCCAGTCCTTTGATCATTAAACACTCGGCGGCTTTAATGAGTCCTGCCAATTCATTTTGCAACACGTTCACTTCACCTACGTACATGTAATTTAACAGAGCTTCAAGCTCATCATGCCTAATGTCTTTTAGCACAATTATAGGGTGCTTACAATTGGTCCTTTCAAACATTCGTTCAAAATAGTCACTGCATGTTGACAGCACCAGTTTATGAACTGGGTAAAACTTTCCATCACAGGCTAGGGTAACATCACAGTAGGCCTCCTGTCAAAAAGAAAAAGAAAGTGAATGAAGTTAAGAAGTGATAAATGACAAACCCATACGGTCTAAGACCAAATGTGAACACTAGATATGCAGAGGACCGACATTAAAAATTGGAATTTGTAGAGGCAAATAACTCCAGAGTGCTCTAAGGTATTTCATTAGTAAAATGTGGGTTACTTTATTTTATGAATGTGACACCAGGATGGGCAAAGGAAATTGCTCTCATTGGTCCTGGGCACAAAGAAAAAAGTAAAGACACATAAATGGAGAGTCTTTTGACTTGTCAGATGTGAAGGGATAATAAGAGATGTGAAATGAATATGCAAATATTCTGTGTATATGTAGGCATAGAAAAAGATCTGTATCTGAAGGTAGACTTGCATCAAGCTGTCCAGGACAGTCCTACTTAAGTCTAAAAGATCATTAGCTGTACAATAGTGCTGCAACAGGCAGCTGGTACGTAAGCTAACAACATACAGAATTACTGTACTTGACATAGGGTTCTGGGGGTTATACATTATTACTATGTCCTTAGACATGGAATGCATTTCGAATTAAAATATTCCAATTCTGGTTGGACTTTACCCTCAACTTTCACAACTCATTTTTCAAGCTGTCACTAAAACATAAAATGGTTGAATCATTCAAGAAAAAAAAATACACACTAAAACATCCATGTTTTAGGGCATTAGAAGAAGCGCCCCATGAACAACTACCACCAGGATATTGCCCACTGAATCTCCAATAAGGAAATCTGTCCAAATGATAAAGATTTAGCTTAGGCTAGGTTAGAGTTTACAATGTAGGTGATATTAAATTCAGAAAGAGATATTGGAATTAAAGTGAACATCCAGGGCAGCTATGCTAGACTCTGTTTTAAGAGCTACAGTTTAACTGTGTAAACAAATATCAGTTGTTAGTCAATGCCATCCTGTTTATACTTAAGGGTTCAAGAAAGTACAGGATGTTAAATATCAAGCTGATGACCATCTTCTACAGACAATATTTTATAAGAAATATTGCAAATTCTATATTCTATCTCCATTTAATAATACCTTTATTATAAATATAGAGGTACAATGCTGTACAGTACTTTTTTAATAGGTTTAATATTATAATTACAATCTTAAAATCTAAAAGTATGCAAGCTGCCCAAGCCTTGTAAAAGAAAGAAGAAAGAAAGAGAGAGAGAGAGAGAGAGAGAGAGAGAGAGAGAGAGAGAGAGAGAGAGAGAGAGAGAGAGAGAGAGAGAGAGAGAGAGAGAGAGAGAGAGAGAGAGAGAGAGAGAGAGAGAGAGAGAGAGAGCGAGAGAGAGAGAGAGAGAGAGAGAGAGAGAGAGGAGAGAGAGAGGAGAGAGAGAGAGAGAGAGAGAGAGAGAGAGAGAGAGAGAGAGAGGGAGAGAGAGAGAGAGGGAGGAGAGAGAGAGAGAGAACTATATCCCCCTTTTTTCTTCTAGCTTCAAGTAATAGTAAGTCTTTGGGTGCTATTCCGCTTATTATCTACAAGGAAAAAATATCTACTAAGTTAGGTTAGGTTAGGAAGAAGATTCATGACACAGATATCAAGCGGAAGTGGCACCATGTCTTCGTCTAGTAATAATTCCTTTTTATTCACGTTCATGTGAAACGCTTAAAGCATTTCCTGTGCTTGGGCAATCAATGTACAAGGTATACATAATCTTTAACCATGGAGCTAAGGAAAATACTTGCAGAATAAGTTACATTAAAAATAAACACAAACATATGCACACCAGGTTTTTTATTGAAAAATATCATTAATATATAGCAAACAAATTAAAACTATAAATACCTTGCTCCTGACGGTGGAGAGGACATGGAAAAACGTGGTCCGGTGGTTGTTCCACTTGAGTGATAACAAACCACTTGCCATCTTGAAATCTGAAAAGATTCAAATAAAAATTTATGAATATAAAGTAAATAAAAAAAAATAAAAAGATTCTAACGTTTATATATATTATGGTTAATCAATGAAGCCCTGAAAATTAGAAGCTTGCCAGCTCTTATCACCTAGAAAATCACACACCATTTTTCAATCTTAAAAAAGACTATTTTGAAGAGCAATGTATATACAAATATATAGCACTGTCATGTAGTAATTGCCTATGACTGCAAAATTCAAGAAATAGTGCTTCCGAAACAAAATTTTGTCAAAACCTTAAAGTACTAATAAGATGTTCTAAAAACCGTCTTCTAAAATGCTAATATATCATCATCGCCTCATAGAATATTCAGCCACTCATTTCTTTGCTTAGTATTTACATCTAACAATCTTCACTCATCCCCAGTTTCACATCTCATAGCCTCCACTCTAGTATAATGGAATGGAAAGAGGTAGCAATGAAGGAGAAATTACTCTCAGAAATATTTTTTTACAAATAATTTACAGACCCTCTTGATTATTCAGTGCCTATAAACAACACATGAATGCTGTATGCAATATATTACAATTTACTTGTCAATAAGAAAAATTGACCAAAAAATCACGTTACAGTCTACAATGGGTTAGCATATTCTCGTAAAAAGTAAGCTATTATCTGCAGTAAACAGGTTCTGAGATCCCCAATGGGTGATTCTAAAACCTGCATGTACGAATGTTCTTCCTGTAATATATACTATATAATAAAGTGTAATTTATATTAGAAAATAATTCACTAACGACATGTTTGAGTATTTTTCTCATTTCAGGGGCAAATTTAGCGCTTATTTGGGAATTTTGGCATTTATATCTGAAAGACCAGGTTCCTGCA
Organism: Halocaridina rubra; assembly: GCA_037179515.1. NCBI lineage: Eukaryota > Metazoa > Arthropoda > Malacostraca > Decapoda > Atyidae > Halocaridina > Halocaridina rubra. The sequence goes on along the minus strand of JAXCGZ010021214.1, from coordinate 28,806 downwards.
AAAACTTTTACCTAACTGTGAGCCAATTTTACGTCAGACTCAATTTACTAAAAAAGGCTAGGACAATGCCTACTTTCCAAAGGTCTTTGGTGTTGGCAGAGTGCAACCGATACCGAATGAACGCCCTTTCTAACTGCAGACTGTAGCAGGCCTCGAACAGACAACCAGACCAATAAGTCACGCGCGATATCACCCAGCCATGGTGGCCACCTAAAAAAATAGTTTTACCACACTGAAAAATCAAAATGCTCCATTCCAATGATGATATATGATCAATAAATCCACCAAGACATGGGGCCAATGCAGTGTCTCCTCTCCATTAGGTCCAGTAATGAAGCCCATTTGTTTGTAACTAAATATATGGTTACATTAATGCACATAGGAATTAACCCAGCCATCCCACAATATCCATTAGGACCAGCACTTAGCTAGCCTACTCTATCCATACAAGAACCAACCCCACCAGCCTAGTCTAGCCACACAGGAACCAACTTCACCAGCCAAATTTCCCTACAAGGACTAAACCCCACAAGCTTGTCTCCCACCCATCAGTCTAATTTACCCACACAGGCACCAACCCCACTAGCCTCATGTCTCTGCATGGAACCAACCCAACAAATCTAATCTACCCATAAAGGAACCAACCCCACTAGCCTAACCTATCCAATAAGGAACCAACCCCACTAGCCTTACCTATCGACAAAGGAACCAACCCCACTAGCCTAACCTATCCACAAAGGAACCAACCCCACTAGCCTAACCATAAAGGAACCAACCCCACCAACCTTCTCTATCCATACAAGAACCAACCCAAATAGCCTTACTCTACCCACAAAGGAACCAACCCCACCAGCCTAGTCTATCCACAGAGGAACCAATTCCACGTGGAAGACGACAGTAACGGCGTCTATCGTCTCCTGACCCCTGTCCACACAGCAGACGTAGAGTACACAGTTGAAATTAGTAGGCAGGGCCATTCGTGACACCAGGCGATCAAACACGCCATTAAGCAGGCATGCATGTGCCCTGAAGCTCTGCAACTAGAGAAAACAGCCTTAAGCATTTAAATATAAAAAACCAACATTTTTGCACTTTTCGTACCTTTCCTAATAGAATAGTTGTAGATCAATAATATAAAACCACATTTCGATCTATAATAGTCACAGTCTTTGTGTCACGGACAAAAACCCCAATGTTCTCGGAACAGACAAACATGGCGGCCTCTCCATCTCACATAATGACGCTCTGAGATTTTCATCCTATTTTGCGTCTTTTAAGCATATTTTAACACTTCGTTCAAAGTGTCTGCGCATGCTCGTTGCTGCTTTACGTATTTCTACATTATTCAATATTTAAAAATGCCCGAATTTCCATTAAAATAATCTCAAAAACACCGATAAACGATCTCGATTGTCTTCTCTTCTTGGCTTCACGGCGTCTTCAATAGCGTCAGTCAGAGTCATAGCGTCATAGCGATGAAAAATAGCGATATTTAACGCTATTGTCGCTAAATAATCGCTAATAAAATTTAAATTTTAAATTACCTTACTAAATTAATATTTCCTCCTTTTAATAATTTTATATTCTAATTCTATTTTAGAAATAAGAAGCCATTCTAAAAGGTATTAAATTAAATCTTAAAGAAAAAAATAGCCAGTTAATGGGTCCAAAATTGTTTATTCTTAATTATAAATGTCTTAAAAATAATTATTTGTTCAGCAATTAAAATTAGTAATACGTAGAATTTCTTGCGGATTGCATAAATATATTGCCAGATTTAAAAATTGGGTATTTTAAGATAAAAACAATATTTTGAAATTCTTTTGAAGTTACTATATACAGAACTATAATGAAAAATTTTACATAAATACATTTATATAATTTAGTGTTTATAATTACATAATTATGCATGTGATTAAAATAAAATAAAAAGTTACAAATTGATGATTTTCAGACCACTATGAACGCGGATTATACGCAAAGGATGCCGCCAAAACCCGCTATGAATCCACTAAATGACCCACTTATTTGGTCACTCCCTCCAGAAAATGCCTCGTGACGTCAGACCACTTCAAATAACGCGCCATATTTAAAATAAAATTCTGCAACGAAAAATTAATATGTAATATATATATATGTTTATTTTTAATCTTTTACATATATAAGATGTATTAGTATATTCTTTAATATGTTGAGTATATATCATACAAAGAATAATAAATGAACTGAAAGCTATGAACATGAGCTTAGACTTCAAGGGATATAAGACAACATGGCTTCAGAGAAGGTAGATCAACAGCAACAAACATCTGAGAATTTTATGATGACGTAAGCAGAATCTTACAGGAAAAAGAGGGCTGGGCAGATTGTATATTCCTAGGCTTCCAGAAGACATTTGACACGGTCCCACGACGGGAGACTTATTAAGAAGCTGCAAGCAATGGCTAGAATAGGTGGAAATGTCTCGGAATGGATCAAAAACTTACTTAGAAGGAAGGGAACAGAGGGTTAGAGTAAGACAGTCAGTGTCTGAATGGTAAAGGGTTAGTAGTGGAGTTCTACAGGACTCAGTTTTAGGGCCACTTTTGTTCCTTGTATATGTAAATGACCTAACAGAGTCTGTAAATTCATTCATGAATACCTTTGCAGATGATCCAAAGATTGGGAAGAAAGAAAGAGACGAGCACATTGGTAGAAAACTTCAGGAAGACTTAAATAGTCTGCATGAGTGGTCAGAAAAGTGGCCTAATAAAATTCAATATTTCAAATTGGAAGTTAATGAGACTGGGTGCAAGTGCAAGAAGGTCCAAGCTTGAATACTCAGTAGAAGGAGCAGAACTTCAAGAAACAGAATATGAGAGAGATCCAGGAGTAAACATACTGGTAGATTTGTCTCCGGAAATGCATATAAATGGCATGGTAAGGGTAGCATATGCTTTCTTAGCAAATGTAAGGGTAGCCTTCAGGCACATGGACAAGGAAATGTTCAGGAATATTTATGTGACCTATGTGAGGCCAAAGCTTGAAATGCAGCCCCCTTTTGGAATCCACACTTGAAAAAGCTCATGGTAAAGCTAGAAACAGTTCAAAGACATGGCACGAAACTGATGCCAAAAATAAGAATTTCAGCTATAATGAGAGGCTGAGGGAATTAGATTTACTCTGAGGCGTCAGGTCGAGGGTTCCCGCCCCGTCACGATCTGAGGTTAGCAAGGGCATGCACTCAGGGTAATGATTACATCTGCCAAAACAAGTCCTTCGCAAGAAGGCAACCGTCCTAGCCCTTGGTAGAAATAGGAGTCCGCGACGTAAAACCGGAACAACATCAATCGAAGCTAGAAGAATTAGGGGGATATGGTGACGGTTTTTAAATTCCTTCATGGCTATGACAGAGTGGATAGGGGGCAATATTTTGATATGGATGGCACTAGAACTAGAGGTCATACTTTGAAGCTTAGCTAGAAAACTTCTTTGCAGGATGTAAGGAAGTACTTTTTAAGTGTAAGAGTAGTTGATTATTGGAATTCACTAAGCGAGGAGGTAGTTAATGCCAACTCAATCCATAGTTTTAAGGACAAGTAGAATAAGTATCACTAAATACAAAAACGGAACAGACCAGGAGATGGGGAGTTACGAGCATGGGGCTCTTTCCTGACATCACAAATAGGTAATTACAATTAGGTAATCATTACAAAATCGGAATATTTGTGAGCAAGATGTTTGGACTCAAAAGAAAAGCTAAAAGAAAATGATTATATTAGAGGGACAGTTAAATTAGCGAAGAAAATTACAGTGGAATTGCCAGGCACTGCGAAGAGAAGAAAACCACGTGTGTATGAGAACTCTGGATATGAAGGTTGAAGTTCCAATGGAAGAATAATATAGCAAATAATATAAGAGACTAAGCGAACAGGAAACGCATGACAGGAAAAGGTGGAAAATGCTAGCAATTTTCAGCCACCCCATATAAAAATAGGTTGAAGCTGAAAGCAAGAGAAAGGAATCTTGTCTTGAAATGAAAACAATAATGATAATTTCAATATATCTACGGTGCAAATATGATGACTATTTGGCAAGAAAGTATTTAGTATCATTTAAAAATTCAGGCCTATGTCTGTGGCCTTTCCAGAAACACAAAATCATTTTTAATTCTTACAACAGAATCATAGCTGTTTTATTATTATTATTATTATTATTATTATTATTATTATTATTATTATTATTATTATTATTATTATATTACTGCTATATACATATATATATATATATATATATATATATATATATATATATATATATATATATATATATATATATATATATATATATATATATATATATAATATATATATATATATATATATATATATATATATATATATATATATATATATATATATATATTACTGATTCCCCAACTTCATTCGTGGCTTAAGTTTCGCATTTATTTCAACTCCCAATCTCATTCGGGCCCAACAAAGCACATTACATATGTGAAAACATGAATAATTTTTTACCCCGACCGGGACTTGAACCTAGGACTTATAATTACTAAGTCAAGGCGCTACCAACTACACTGCAGAAGGTTTAAAAGGAATCAGCCCTTATAGCTTATATCTGCTATACTTAGGAATGAACGCATTCTATCTGAATGCCACTATGTTCATATTACAGATGCCCCAACCTCACTCGTGACTTAATTTTCGCATTTAATTCAACTCCTAGTCTCATTCGGACCCAACAATAAGCAAATAAGCACATTACAAATGTGAAAACATGATTAATTTTTTTACCCCGACCGGGGCTTGAACCTAGGACTTATATATATATATATATATATATATATATATATATATATATATATATATATATATATATATATATATATATATATATATATATATATATATATATATATATATATATATATATATATATATATATATATATATATATATATATATATATATATATATATTATATATATATATATATATATATATATATATATATATATATATATATATATATATATATTTAAAATATTTTGAATCTTAAATTTGCGTCAATTCTTCACATCAAAATGGTAGAAGAAGTATTCAAATAAACATAAACAAACCCGCGAAATCTTCCTCGTGAGAGTTGGATTAGAGTTCTTATTTTAATTCATTTTAACATTCATTTGAAGCCAATTTACAGATTATTACCCCCAAAAAATCTCAATTTTAGCAAGGTAAGTCCTTTCAAACGATAAAAATGAGGAATTTCGTACATTTTTGGTTCTTTTGGGGTTGAAAAAGTCTGGCTATGATCAGGACATCTTTGGGGGTAGAATATAGTTTTGTAATTGTTCCCATGGAAGAGATATATCATGCATAGTATTTTTTTTCTAATATTTGGTAGCAAAATAACCTCGGGGAATCTGTATACTGGTGTCTAGTACGTATTATCTCTAGCCTTTTGTTTACCTATTATCATGTCTTGGGGGGGGGGGAGTGCAGCCTTTGGAGCGGCTCCTCGTCGATTATCGATATATCCTATCATTTTTTTTTTTTTTTTTTTTTTTTAGAAAAGAATAGTTTGTTGAGAAACATTATTGATTGGTGAAACTATTCACAAGATGATGTATATTAATAGATTTATTGGCACAGCTTTTGCAAAATGGTAATGCAGCCCCTTTTCTTTTGTAGTAGTCAGTCACTAAGTGTACAATTAACGAATTCTTATTTTACACAGCTTTTTCCATTTATTTCCGGATCAAAGAATTTGACTGTGATTAAGTTTCAAAACAGTGCTAGGAAATTAGCACTCGACCATGAAGAGAACAAACGCCAAGGACTGTATATCACAGATGAAACGACAATGCATCGAGACATCAGACGGTACTGCTCGTCCTCCAAGTATCCAAAAGCTTGCTGGAAATGTCATAACTGAAGATGATATTGCATCAAAGAATTCAGTAAAAGGTAAGTTTTCATGTTTTACAATTAGGTAAGAAATGTTAAGGAGACCGACTTTACCAAAGATATTAGTTTTCTGTATATCTGTTAAAGATATAGTTCTCTAATGAGTGGCAAAGGCAAGTACTAGAGACCAATTATATACTTACCATATAACCGGGGCCCAAGCCCCGTCTCCAATCACATGGACCCAGTAATCTTCAGGCAATGGTTTATTAATCTGGTAGATCTATAGGATAGTGCTGACCCACCAATTATTGCCCAGTTTAATCGGGAACGATATGAGATAGTTGAAGCTGATTCAACTCCGGTCCAGGATAGACCATGGGGCCAGTATCTAACCAGCCCCAGTTGCTACCACTGCACCACAATATTGTATAGAATTAGGTTTCATATACAATATATGAGAGAATACTGATTACGATTACTAAGATTTACTAATGGGTAAATGTGGTATGAAATAGATTTGAATGGGAGGTGGGAATGTTTGAACAATCTTTTGTTTTCCTTCCCAGAAAAAAATACCCTCGTCATTCCGGATATTTTGTCAGTGCCATTGGTGAGCAGAGTTGATGTTCAAACACCTACCTATGTGTTCTTTGATTTGGAAACCACTGGCTTAGGTAAGATCACACTTCATATTCTTTGGGGTATAAGAAATTATGATGAACGCTGATGAGTACTGTACATATAGTTTCCAATTTCAGTTATTGTTCTTCAAAGTCTAACCTCTGATTTATGATGAGCATATTATGGTGTATATATAAGTAACTTTTTTTGCAGCTCGTAACAGCCACATCACGCAGATAGCTGCTATAAGAGGGTCATCATCTTTTTCAAGGTATGTGATTCCAGAGATCCCTATTTCAGCCCCAGCTTCAAGTATCACTGGCTTGACCTTCTCCAATAATCAGCTGAAACTTCATGGCCAACCTGTGAAAGCCATTCCAATACGCAAGGCACTGGATGACTTTGTGAGGTTCTTGGGTGGCAAAAAACCAGTTGTATTGGTTGCACATAACTGTCGTTCTTACGACAGCCATGTGCTCTACCATGCAGCCCGTGCTTCTGGGGCTGATGTATCTATTGAGAAATGCTTAGCTGGTTACCTAGACACACTTCCTCTCTTTAGGGCTTGCTTTAAAGGTCTTAAGTCTTACCGACAAGAAGATTTGTATAGAAGTATTTTTAATAGCGACTACAACAGTCACAATGCCCTCGCAGATGTGAAAGCGCTGCAGAAATTATTTTCTCGTGTGAAGCGCAAGATAGATGTTCTTGACTATTCTTTTAAATACAGTTTTATTAAAGCCCTGCATACCCATGGATTACAAAAAATAAGGAACATGAATACCTATTATCCATTACTTATGCAAGGAGCCATAAGTCAAAAGATCGCTGAAAGAGCAGCAGCCAGTGGTCTTGCTCTCACTCATTTGAAGGTGGCATATGATAAGTGTGGTACAGAAGGTGTTAGAACTGTTCTATCGCAGATAACATCATCAGGAAATCCAAGAGTGACTAACTGCAGTGTAACAATAGATAAAATATGTCAGTATTTAGTGAATAATTAAGTACCAGTAATACTGACTTTAATATCAATTAGTTATGGAGATGTAAAATTTATTTCAGTTAGCCTTTTGAGTCCAATTATTGTAATTTCTAAAGATCTCTCTCTTGTTGAAGTGGTGATATAGTTTTCCCTTCACACTAGTATGCTCATATTTAATCTATTTAAACTTTGTCAGTGTACAATTTACTGAAATTTAATGCTGTCTTATTTTACTTCTTTTAGTAGAAAGGAAATCACTGAGGTGTATGTGTATTTTTTTTCTCATGAGAGTACAAGCCACTCAATATTTTGCTTGCCGTTTCATGTGTCACTATTATTCTCCATTCGGGTGGGGGTGGACACAGACAATTTCACTGTACTGAGTGCATTTTCAAAAAAAGTAAAGAATATATAATATTTTACAGGAAAAGACTTCTCTTGAAGTTAAATACTGTAAATGCACTACTACTTGGAGGGAAATTTCTAACCCCAACATGAATAAATACCTACTTTCCCCTCTTGAGTGGGTTTCTCTCTCATATTGTTTCTTATTTTTATCCTAACTCTGTTCAGCTGTTTTGGGAAAATTTTAGAAAAATATCTTCTATATATTATTTTAGAGTTTAAGCCTGTACTAGGAATGTTAAGTTGGAGAAGATGTGGTTTTGTGTTTTATGTTATCTATGTTAATGGCCTTACCCAGTAGGGGAAAGTCTTCGTATTCCTCTAACTTCTCCCATTGGGGGTGGCAACAGTGGATAAATCATCACCATATCACACCCTTGCCTCTTCCTCCCTCACACCACACCTTCTGTCCTCCCCTACCACATCCATATACCTCCTCTTTGGCCTATCCCTCTCCTTCATGCCAGGCAGCTCCATCCTCAACATCCTTCTCCCAACATACCCCTCATCCCTTCTGAGCACATTCCCAAACCATCTCAGTCTCTCCTCTCTCATCATGTCTCCATTCCACCTGCACTGTCCCAACTCTTACGACTCGCTGGGAAGCGCAGAGAAAGTATTTTTGCCCCCCCTCACGGACTGCTTAAATGGAATGCTTTCTTCCATTACAGTTTTCACTTTGTAGCCTTTCCTATAATATGCAGAATTATGCTAGAAGTTTTTTCCCCACCACCAGGGAAAAAAGTAAGATGTAAACACACATATTTTTATATAGAGTAAATAGATATCTCTAAACCTAAAGAGGTCTTTTATTATATTAGGCATATGATTTTGACAAAGTAATTTTATTTTTTTTGTATATGTTAAATGTTCCTTTCTTTATATATATATATATATATATATATATATATATATATATATATATATATATATATATATATATATATATATATATATATATATATATATATATATATATATATTTGATATGTCTGTTGCTAAGGGCCAAAAAGTGATGTTTGTTTTCACTGTATATATTTTAATTTAGACGTAACTGCATTTCCCACTGGAGACAGCGGGTGGTCATAACTAAAACAAGGAAGGGTTGGCAGCTCTGCATCATATCTTGACTATTGTCACTTACTGTCATCAGCCATTCTGATGGAAGAAAAAATAGGGAGGATGGGATTGCCAGCCCTTAGCTCCACTAGCACTTGTAATCAACTCTTTTCGACCTACAGGACATTCTTTCGACTCACAAGACACTATTTTGGCCTTGAGGACACACTCTTTCAATCTACAGGACACCCTTTTAATGTACAGGGCGTTCTTTCAACCTACAAACATTTTTAACTGACAGGACATACTTTTGACCTACAGGATGTTTTCCACCTGCCGGATTTTAGGCTTCATGAAGTGGTGTTTTCCTAAACTTGAATACAGTAGATGCACCTGGTATCATATTATATTTTTTAAGGTAAGGTAATTTTATACATGAAAGCTAGTTTAACATCTTTATTACATTATATGTAGCGTTTATTTAGACTATATTTGCAATCAAATACTGCATTTCTTCTAGGATGACAATTACCGTAATTTTTATTATGTATCTTTATGATGACTATAAAATTATGACAATATAATCATAGTGTTTTATTCTTTGATCCTATTGTGTCTGTTATGCATTGTTGTACCAGTTGGTAAATTTTGTGTTGTGTCTTACAGACCAACATCCCTGTTCTCGTTTTCAAGGGATTTTATATGTTTTACATTTTTGTGTCATTTATTCCCATTATGGGGGTGGACACAGAAGATTGGAACTGGGGAATTAGGGCTGGATGCCCTTCCAAACACCTTGCCATGAGCTTGATCTGGGTCTTTCACCACTCAAGTTGAGTACTCTATCCACTGCACTACTGTGGTCCACAATTTATATTTTTATAGTAGCAAAGCAAAGGGACAGGTTTTATCTGATGTGATGGTGGTATGCCTCTATTCGTAGCTGTTTCTTCATTAAACACATTGCCACTTTTGGACTTATTCATGAATCTTGGGTTCTAGTACTTGAACATTTGTCAGTAATTTATATTTGGGAAGAAACAGTGTTGATACAAAATACTACTTTCTTGGGGCAGAAGAGGAGAGAGAGAACCATTCTGTCATATGAAAGAACAGTAAAGGTATTCTTCCATTGTCCCATGGAAATATCTTCTATTGTTATGTCGTTTACCACACACTTGAGATCAAATACCATTTATTTCGAAACGACCACCCATCCTCTCTCTCTCTCTCTCTCCTCCCTCTCATGAGTACAGAAATAGAATATAGGAACTCATTTATGGAATCAACTGGACATAAACTTTTGCCCCAGACACCGGGAACAACTTTTCCAGGAATTCATGAAGATGTCCCTAAGCAAGAACGAAAGTCAACATGATGTTTCTGTAAAACAATGACTTTAGATATATTGAAGATATTAAGCACGTACAACTACAAATATTTATCAATATCAAAAGTCTGCATTTAATATCACGTTACTGATTTGAAAAGACCATTGAAACTTGGTGTCTCATTCAAGCATCTTGCAAATGAAGCCATTCTTTAGCATGCGAACAATTGCAGGCCATGCTGGTATATAAGCATTTTTATGGCGCAAAGAGATCAGTTGTGAGTGAGAGGAGGGTGAGGAAGAGACTGAGAAGGATTTTGCTTAGTATTCATCCGTCATTCTCAAGGTCACAATACTGCAACTCGAGTAAACAAAAGCATTTTTTTTTTTTTTGTGGTGACAATATCGGAATTGTGAGTGTTGATAATATAATTACAAATGGAGGAAATATCGTACAGAAATTGTTTACATTATCTTCTTAATAAATAAAGTTAAACATATCCAAAATCTAAACTAATAATTAAAGAGGTTACTGTATAAAAAAAAAAATATGGAAAAAGGTTTTTTTTCGCAAAGTGGAATTTAATTGAAATTTAGATATAACTAGTTTTGATGAATAGTTGAGAAATATTTTTTAATATCGTATTTAAGAACTGTAATTTGCGAAAATTATAATTAGTAATATATATATATATATATATATATATATATATATATATATATATATATATATATATATATATATATCTGCAAAATAAACTGCTATACCACAGCACAGTATGAACCAGAAAAGGTCCATAAATAAAACGCAGAGAGGCGAAGAAGTACTATTTATTACGACTGGACTCCAGTCCTCTTCAGATACCTGAAGAGGACTGGAGTCAGTCGTAATATATAGTACTTCGCTTCTTTTAGTGTTTTATTTATGGGCCTTTTCTGCTTCATATATATATATATATATATATATATATATATTATATATATATATATATATATATATATATATATATATATATATGGAGCATACTTTGCTCCTGGCAAGATTCGAATCTAAGACGCATAATAAGTGTGCTAAGGCGTTACCAACAACACCATCAACAGTCTTAAAATAAGATACTAACCTCCCAGCTAACTGCTAAGCTAGGAAATGAGGGCATTTTTTTTTTATGAATTGTCATTTTACAGCTTCTTCCAAACCTCATTCGTGACTTCGTTTTTGCCTTTGCTTTAAATCGCATGGTATAAAAACACCAATAATGATCAAATAAATATAGCCACATCGACCCCACATAAAAGTGGGAAAAGACGTAGACGAAGAGAGAGATTAAAAAATGTATTCCTCCTGGCCGGGAATCGAACCTGAGACCTATAATTAATATGCCAAGATGCTACTAACTACACCACCGAAGGTCTGAAAAGAAAAACTAATCTCTAAGTTACCTGCTAAGCTATGGAATGTGTTCATTTTATCATTACTGCTGTCTATATAGAATGAGATTGGAATCAAATGCAAAATCGAATTCAGAAGAATGTGTTCGTTTCCGAGCTTAGCAGCTGGCTGAGAGGTTAGCTCTTTCTTATAAGATCTTTGATGTCAGATGGCAGCACCTTGGCACACTAATTATGTGATTACCTAATTGTGTTTGCGGGAAAGAGCCCAAAGCTCGTATCTTCCCGTGTCTTAAGTTCGAATCCTGGCCAAGAGTAAAATATTGTTTTAGGTTTTTACATATGTTAGTGTTCATTTGATTATTATTGGTGTATATTATAATTATTATTATTATTATTATTATTATTATTATTATTATTATTATTATTATTATTATTATTATTATTTGCAGCCCAAATATTTCACCTCAAAAATGTCACATTTGGTACGTCTACACAGAAAATGCAGCCTCGGATTTTGTCATTATATAAGCCTGAAAAGATATTTGTCCCACGTGTCCTGTTCCGAGGCAAAGTCACCTCAAAGTTCCCCAGAGTCTTCGAGAGAAAATATTGAAGATGGAGTTCTGCCTTACTCGGCCATACCTGGGCCCAAACCCCTTCCAGTTGTTGGTAATATGCTCCTCTTTACACCTTTAGGTAATTATTATTATTATTATTATTATTATTATTATTATTATTATTATTATTATTATTCCGGTTTTACGTCACGGACTCCCTTTTTCTATCAAGGGCTAGGACGATTGCCTTCTTGCGAAGGACTTCTTTTGGCAGGTGTAATCGTTACCCTGAGTGCATGCCCTTGCTAACCTCAGACCATGACGGGGCTCGAACCCTTGACCTGACGTCAGAGTCGCGGACGCTACCGTTTGAGCCATGGTGACAACTATTATTATTATTATTATTATTATTATTATTATTATTATTATTATAATTATTATTATTAAATTCTATCCACTTTATTAGGATGTGCATAATATTAAAAATAACAATAGGAGTAGGTGTTGTTGTTGTTGTTGTTGTTGTTGTAATGCAATGAAGGCATATGGGAAAATACGTTTCATTCCATATTCAAATATCTTCCCTTAAAAGTAGTAATTGGCATGAATGTGCGTGATTTGACTTGGCCACCCATCCTACAAGGGGGATTGAAGCCATATATATATATATATATATATATATATATATATATATATATATATATATATATATATATATATATATATATATATATATATATATAAAACTTCCAATTTTATCTGTTTCTTAACAGGTAGTTACCCGTTTGCAAGCTTTTGGCAGTCATGTTGGAAGCTGTATGAGAAGTATGGACCTGTTGTAAAGGCTTCCAAAATTGCTCCAAAATTAGATATTGTTTTTGTTTTTCGTCCTGAAGATACGAAGACTTTATTCCAAGTAAGAGGAATATGTTTATTATTATTATTATTATTATTATTATTATTATTATTATTATTATTATTATTACTACTACTACTACTACTACTACTACTACTACCAAATTATTCCATTGCTTTGGATGGAGACTGATAATCTGATATCATGTCTGTCTTATCCCTAAGCAAATCAAATATGATTGGGTATGTGGTTTGACTCGGCCACCTCCTTGAAATTACTATTTAATAAATTTAATGAATAAATATATTTACAGAATGAGGGACCACTACCCAGCAGGCCTCCCATTGACATGTTGGAGTATTACAGAAAGAGTCGACCGCAGTGGTATACGTCAACAGGTCTTGTCCCAGGGTGAGATCTATTTGTGATTCTTTTCCTTTTTTTAATCACCATTAGTTCTCATTTGGGGGAGGATTCAGATGGACTGAAGCTGAGGAATTAAGGCTGGATGCCATTCCTATCACCCGGCATGGGCTCAAACAATGGTCCGTCACCTCCCAATTCAAGCATTCTACCACCATACTACAGCGCTTCCCTGAAATACTTTTGCAATATGCCTGAAGGTATCCAATTGTTTTTTTGTATTACATTTTAGTAGAAGATATCCTTGATGTTCTGGTGAAAAAATAATACCCTTTTGTACCCCCAAGTACCCTTATCTGCTTAAGTAGTGTTCTTCAACTGATCTTTTATCTGGGTGAGAGCTACTTGTGTATATCTTCAGGGTATTCCTGGCCCGATGTAGATGGCACACACCCTCATGTTTCTTATGCAGTTGAAGACATTGCTGAAATTTGGTATGCAGCAAAATATCTACTAGAAGAGAAAATTATGAGAGTAAAATTAATATTTTGCAAAGTTCACGTTTTCTGGTTGTGGTTACCCTGTTACCTGCTGTAGGAAAATGCTCCTGTTATGTATTAGATCCTCAACTATATTGCCTCCACAGAAATGGCCCCGAGTGGCGTCGACTGAGAAGTGCTGTGCAGGGGCTTTTGAAGAGAGAGATTGTGAGTAGATATCGCGCAAAGCAAGCCAGCGTCTGCCGTGACTTTATATCGCATGTCCAACGTCAGTATCCCGTCAGTATTAACGGAAGAGGTGGGCATTGTATCCAGAACCTGCTGCCTCTGCTCTTCTGTTATACTTTAGAAGGTATGAAAATGGGTATCCGGACAACTGTCTAACAGACAACTGCCCGACTGTCAACTACCCAATACACAATTAAACGATATGGACAATTATCCTAGGCTATAGAAAACCAGTCAGGTTTTCTATAATTTATTAGTATTTTATAGCAGATTTCCTTCCAGAATGAGATAGTCAAATAAGAAACTTTAATTTTAATAGAAAGAGCAACATCTCTATCTGCAGAAACCAGTGATGAGAAATATAATTTCAAGGTGGAGAGGATTTTGAGCCCAGCACTACTTTACCCCTGTTAGTTTGGTCTTACAACATTCAATGATGTCAGAGGTGGAATTCTCCCTTCTCCCCTAAAGGGGGCCAGAATACCTCCTCCTTGCTCCCTTGCATGTCAAAAAAGTCAACTAAATGGGGTGAAGTGAGGGGACTTTGAATCCTCTCCTTTGTATATCCTTCTACACAGTCAAGTTTTGCTTTGACTTAACCACTTACCATATAAGGGGGATTATGGCTCTTGCATATACAGTAGATAGAATTATTCTTATTCTTATTATTATTATTATTACTATTATTATTATTTTTATTATTATTATTATTATTATTATTATTATGGTCATTTCTACATTGCTATTGTTATTTTTATTATCATTGGTATTTTTTCCAGCTGTTGGTGTTGTGTCATTGGGAACACGACTGGGGTGTTTTGATGCAGACGGAGATCATCTTCAGCGAGCATCCTCTGTTATTTCAGCCAACGAAGACACACTAACCGTCCTTGGTGAAGCTCTTCTCAGAGCTCCCCTTTACAAAATTTTCCCCTCAAAGAGTTACAATCGCCTTGCCGAGGCGCAGGATGTTGTTGCTAAGTAAGTTAAGATAAAATGCTCATATCCCTTCGTATACATTAATGTTCTTGTGCTAGAGTCAGCACTGACTGTAAGCAAAGGAAGGAAACTGCACAATAACAAAATTTATTGACTTAAATCACTGTTAATCTTAGCTGATTGCTCACAGTCACAGTTATACAGCACATATAGTGTATGAGATCGAGCCAATGGCAGTTGTTATTTGCTGTTATATGTATCGCGATTATTCCCCATTATAGACGTGGACACAGTGGTTGGAGCTGGAGAGTTGAGGCTGAAAGCCCTTCCTAGTGCCCCACGGTGGGTTCGATTGCTGGTATGTTACTTCCCAACTTCAGTGCTCTGACCACTGTGCTGAATTCATGATTGAGAGCCGCGCCTTAGGTTTCTCAGGTTTACCCTATCCCTATCATGAGAGCTTGATTTTTCTCATTCACATTTGTCAGGGTAAAGCTTTCAATTTCTTGCATGCCTCTCAGCCTCCTGTATGTCATAGCCTTTACTGGACAGGGCACCAAAATCCCTGTCCCACTGTTTCCTTGGTAATTTATTATAAATGGTACAGTATTCATAATAATATAAGACGGAATCATTTTCCATATTGAAATAATTGTGATAAAAATTATTATTTGTAACATATCTCTTTCAGTGTTCTATTTCATATCCTAACTCCTTATAACTTAGCATGGTACTTGAATATTTCCTTGTAAGCAGAAAGCTTAAAAGTCAACAAAATGGAGTTGATCAAGGGGACTAAGAATCCACTACCTTGTAGTTTCCTCCCACAATGAATCAAATATTTGCTTTGACTTTACATATATATATATATATATATATATATATATATATATATATATATATATATATATATATATATATATATATATATATATATATATATATATATATATATATATATATATATATATATATATATATATATATATATATATATATATATATATATATATATATATATATATATATATATATATATATATATATATATATATATATATATATATATATATATATATATATATATATATATATATATATATATATGTGAATAGCCTTATACCTGGTATAGGGGGAAAGATATTTACCCTAATGATCCCTGTATTTCGTAGAGGGTGACTAAAAGGGACATTCCTGTTGGTGGAGGTATGATAGAGCAAAAGAGCTTGCAGTCTCATCTTCCCAGGATTTATTTTTTTGCCACAATAAGTGATAGAGGGGATGAGGATGCCCTGGGAATGATGAAGCAGTACTGCCTTGCAATTTTTTAGTTTATTTGTGCCCATCCACTCCTTTCAGCTAGAGGCTCTTCATTTCTCTAATTAATCTGCTCTTTTTATTTTTATTTCATCAGCACAGTAAAGGAGCATTTATCAGAAAATTTGAAAAGGCGATCATCTTCTGAGGATTTTGCTAATGAACAGCCTTTTCTGGATTTCCTTATGGCACAGAGTGACCTCTCCAATAATGACATTTTTCTTCTTGTTATGGAAGTCTTTCAAGGAGGCATTGATGCTGTGAGTTAGTTTACCTTGAGTAAACTTTTACGGGTTGTGGAGCGTTTGACCTTCACACTTTTGGCCGCCTGCTAACTTCACCAGAATATGTCATCAACATTGTATCATAAATATTTATGCTCTGCTATACTGGTCCTGAATGTAGAAAAGTAAATTCTATGCTACTTCAGTTATTTTGTTACAGGTCTGACGACCTTACCTGGTTCTGTGGATTATGATATCTTGTGTAAAAAAAACTTATTTTTATTCTTATATTCTTGGAGGTTCCTTTCTTTCACGTCTTTGCATTTCTCTGGGCTCTGAGACCACCATTGCATACTACATGAATTTTTTAATTTCTTTCAATCTTGTTGTATATAAGTAAATTATATTCTGATAGGGTGAATTTGAATCTTATAAAGAAGAGTAACCCCAGGGTGCTCTAGGGTTATTCATATATACAAAGCAAGTTACCTAACTCAACATAACCTAACAGTTTACAGGGTTATTTAAGTTGACATAGTATTCTGGGGGTTATTCATATTTAAATGATCCAGGATTATACATTAATTTGTATGAAAATATCAACTCAAGCTTATAAACTTTCCATAAAAACTGTTATGTGTGATAAGAAGAAAGGAGTGCCTCTCTATGTAGTTGTCTGGATAAGAGGCTTATAATGATAATATTACGTGTTTAGGGACAGCTGAAGTGTAAGCTGTAATTATATGATGACTTTTGTATAAGTTGAGTTATCACTGCCACTTATAATAATATTAACAAAAGATGTACAGTTCGAATTGTAAGGTTCTAATCCATACGTAAAGTAGTAAATACTTATACATAAAGAGTTTGTTTCCCATTTTATTTGTCACTAATTATCCCCATTATGGGGGTGTATACAGACAAATTGGAGCTGAGGAATTATGGCTGGATGCCATCATACCTAACACCTTGCGGTGGGCTCGTTCACAAGTGTTTCATTTCCCGAATGAAGTTATGTATCCACTGCGCTACTTTGGTCCTTTTAAGTAATTTTAGTTAAACGACCATCTCATGTTATACCCTTTCAACCTTTCTAGACTATAATAAACTCCCTTCAAATTCAGTCTAATTATTATACAATAAATATTCTTGTATACTTTGCCAGTAGTAATTCTTCAATATTTATTGTATGTATTTTCAGACTGCCTCTACTTTAGCCTTTTGTATACATTATTTATCAAGGAATGAGGACATTCAGGTGCTGCTGTACGAAGAAGTGAAGGATATTGATCCAGGCAGTCATAATTTGCAGGTGAGTAAGTATTTCACTGTATGACTACTTGTAGCTGATTTCTTGCTATTTATTATCATTAATACCTATCCTCCTGGAACCAGCAGAGTGGCCACAACTGTAAATTAGAGCCCTTTCTCACTCCTTCCATCATCTATTTTGTGGAAGACAAAAACATTTCAGAGAGAGTATAATCACCTGTCTTTTGCTCCCCTGGTAAGTTTAGTAAGCTCATACAGTACATAAAGAATCTTCTTCTTCTTTTGAATTCCCCCATCAGATGGCGCCACAATGGATACATTTTCTTCCTATTGCCCTATCCCTTGCATCCTCTGCTGTCACATAACTCACCCATATATCCTCCCCCAGCATATCCATAAACCTCTGCTTTGGCCCATCTCTCCCCCTCCTGCCTAGCAGTTCCATCCTCAGCATCATCTCCTAGCTTACCCCTCATCCCTCTGTAGTACATGCTCAAACCATCCTAACCACTGGGAGGTTAGAAAAGGCATCTAGCCTTAATTGTCCAGCTCCAGCCAGTCTGTGTCCACTCCCATTTGAATGGGAATTAATAGTGACACGTATAACGGCAAACTCCAACAGCAAATCTAACGTATATATGATTACATAAATTCACAAAAAGTTTTATCATGATGTCATATCCTGCATAAACTAGCAAGGTGCTTACAGCTGCAGTTAAGGGCAGACAGTGTGGCTTCACCATACTTTACCCACCCTCACCTCTTCCATTTGCATTCCTGTGACAGGGAAAAAATTAAGAAAAAATGGGATTGCTAGAACTTTCCCCTCTATCCCTTTTAGGTGATACTGTATATGCAACATGCAGGGCAGACAAGTGAGGATTTCTTTCTACCCTATCACCACAAATACACGATTTCACTCCACTTTGCAGGGCCTTTCCTATCTACGCGCTGTACTGAAAGAAACTTTTCGTCTCAGACCATCAGCAGCTGCTAGTGGTCGATTCCTATACCAGGATGCTGTTTTCTCAGGGTATCGTGTTCCAGCTGGGGTAGGTACAATTTTTTCATTTCATTCATGCTGCCTCCTCTTGCCAGGGTAACAAGTTCTTTTTTCACTGTGCTTCCTTCGCTTCATGCACCATGTTATGAATCACTATTAGTTCTTCAAACTGGGGTGGACTTAGAAATACTGGAGCTTGAAAAATATGGCTGGGTCCCTTATAATGAGTCCCAACCTGCGTAAATCACTTCCTGACATGCACACTCTACCACCAAGCTTCCATCACTGATCATAAACATTCTCTCAATATCATACATATGCTTGTCATGTGTGGTGAATGAGATTATGCCATTGACAGTGTTATATTCTACAACCAAACCTCAGTCTTCCCTTGTGTGGCCTGGATCTTCCATGAGGGATTGACTTCTCACACGTGAGTTTGTTAGGGTAGGATGTACATTGCTTCACAGTAGCTCATTCTTATGTAGGAATAGTGTTGTCTACCATTTTCTGTCATTACTAATCCCCATTATGGGAATGGACACAGTCAGGCTGGAGTTATAGTTAAGGCTGAATGCCCTTCTTAACACCCCTCAGTGGATTCTGGAGTTAGGGACTTAAGGCTGGATGCCCTTCCTAACGCCCCTCAATGGGCTCTAAGACGGCTTTGTCACATCCCAAGTCTATTGCTCCAACCACTGCACTACTACGGTCTCCCTACTGAGGAAGCAAACTTTGTCTTCAACTTTAATCCATTTCTATATGGGGTAGCTGTTTCTTACTAACCTTTTCTTATGTCTCATATCCCGTTCCATTACCCCCTTATCCCGCATATCGTTTGTAATATTATCCTTTTATCAAACTGTGGGCCTTCCTCTTCCATTCCTTCCCTCCACCTCCATATTCACAACCCTCCTACACGTAGTCTTTTGCTCATCACATTACATGGCCGAGAGATGAGAAAAATATCTAACATATTCACAAATGACCACCATAAGGCTGTGAAATTGGGGTTCCTATGTAGCATTAGAAGGAGAATTTAAAACGTAAACTGCATTTACCTGTCATTTTATTATTAATGTTTAATGAGATGCCCTATCCCTTTGAAAAATGTACAACAAGAATTGAGGGAGCAGGGTTTCATCATACCCTTTACAGCCTGACCTCTACCGGTTGTTTAGGGTGTAAAATATAATTTAGTGTAAGGGATTACCTACTTATCTCTCCAGTATTCCTCTTAGTTGGTTCTTGCAATTCACAAAGAATACTGGTTTGGTATTCTTTTTCCCCTACAATAAGGTATCCTCTGCCTCACAGAAGATATGTCCCACTTACCTTGTGGATGACCCGATAGTGTTGGTAGAATAGTGGCAGCCCTTTGTCCCCAAGGAGCGATGAGGATTGATCAAGTTATATATGCTATTGGTGAATGTGTGTGCTTCGACTCATCCACCTCTTACAAAGAGGATTACAACCATTGTACATGCAAAGTTATCTTTCTATTTAAGACTGCTCACAAAACATCACAAAAGCACCTCACATTATAACAGAGTTCATGATATACATGTTGCACCCTCTGTTTAATCAAATTTACTTATATTGTAGCTCTAACTTATAGTTGCTTATTTATGTAATACTGGATAGCATTGTCAATGGTTTTATCTTGCTCAAAATATATGGCATGATTAAGTATAAAGCTGACCAAGTGTTTACAGTTTCAGAGAAGGAGGTAAGTATGCTGTTTTGTTATTGTACTTTTATTGTAGATAGTTTTAATAGAGCAATTCAAATCTTCGTCATCCCTCAGATGATGCATTGCTGTACAATACATAAACATTTGCTTGAACAGTTTCATATTTCTTTTTCAGACCTTGGTGTCCTCTCCACCTATAATTGCTTGCCAAAACGAGAAAGTATTTCCAGAACCCCATCAGTTTAAACCACAAAGATGGCTTTCTAACCAAAGGAGGGCTGCATCTTCAGTAACTTCTGACAATAATTCAGAGCAGTCTGGGTCAAAGATTCATTCTTACACGATGGTTCCATTTGGTCATGGGGCCCGGATGTGTCCTGGACGTAGACTTGCTGAGCAGGAGATTTATCTTTTAATTATTCATGTGAGTATGATATAATATCTCTTGAGTAAGTGTTATCTAAGCTGGATAAGGGTCAGATGAATAACATAATAGCTGAAAGAAGAGGTGAGAATATACAGTATAGAGTAATTTTGAAACCCTATTCTCTTCCTCTTTTTGTTCAGTTACGGATATCCTGTCTTAATGGAGGAATAAATTAGATGTAAAAAGTAAAATGACGAACTATGGGTGCACTAAATAGTTAACATTTGTCTCTATAGTGTCCACCATGGCCGATTGGTAACGCTTGCAACTTTGGTTCATCACGGTATGAGGTCAAAAAGAGAATTCACTCAGGGTAATGCTCAGACTTTCCAAAACCAAAGTCATTCGCAAGAAGGCATTGTCATAACCCTTAGGAGAAAAAGAATTCTGTGATGTAAAACTGATCACATTACAGTCTCTATGTTTTTTAAGCCTCAAGTTTTTATGAAATGGGTCGATGTTCTTTTTAGGTATTATATATAGTTGTAGGGAAACACAGTAGGATATTGATTAAAGCATTCTACTTGGGATGTAACAAAGCCGTGTTTGATCCCAGTGCTTAGCGATAGAAGGGCATCCAACCTTAATTCCACAGCTCCTCATTATTATTCTCCATTTGCATGGAGAATAATAAAGATGCATGGCAAAGAACAACGACATATTAGTTTAGATGAAAATAAATGTCCAAGTAGGGCCTTGAAATTTAGTGAGTATGAGACAGAATGAATTGACACAAAGTTATTTACATCCTGCCATGACGAACAACAGTAGTGAAAGCAAGATCTTATGATAGAGCCAGGGTAAACCTAGGCAATCTGAGGCCTGTTTCTGCAATACAGAATCACATTAGTAATGGCACGTTATTGTTTGCTATATATGGTGTATATAAGAATTACTGTGAACATGTGTTTGAGATTGGAAAGATGAAAGTTATTTTATTTTCATCCTGCAATTTCTTCCTTTGGTTATAGCTCTCCTTTTTTTTTTTTGGGGGGGGGGGGAAGGCTACATGTTGAAAATATATCTAATACCGACAGAAATATTGAGGTAAACAAGTTTCGTAGTGTTTTGTTGAGCCTGACAATGAGCGACAGGCCCATTTGAATGTAATTATGATTACTAATTTACAGTAATCTCTGGTGCTAGGGGAGATATGCACTGTCTAATGGGATTGACACAGACATGTGTTTTATTATTTTGTGTGTTTTAAGTGAGGATAAGGGACTGAAGGACTAGCAAATTAATTATACCTAAAATGGTAGTGCAATGGTTAGTGCACTCAACTTAGGAAGTGACAAACCCATGTAGCCCACCATGGAGCATTAGGAAGGGTATCTATCTTAAATTCCTCAGTTCCAACCTGTCTCTGCCCACTCCCATAATAGGGATTGATACTGGAACATAGAACGACAAACAAACAAACAGAACGCTGATGGAAGGCTTGAGGATGGGTAGAGTATTTTGATGCTCTGCAAACCTACCTGTTGTGTAGTTGAGGTCACCCTGATGTCATCAGGGAGAAATGTCATAAAGTTGAAAAGAAACTATATTATATACCTAAGCAACATTAAATTTCCCTTCCAGTTGGTGCAGAATTTCAAAATGAAACCCATCTCCAATGCTGAGGTTGGTCAGGTCATGAGACTTAATATGATGCCTGATGCTCCTATCTCAGTGGAATTTATTTCAAGATCCTAAAGGAAAAACACAAATTTCATCCTTAGATAAAGGTAACATAAGACACTTTATAATGACATATGAGATGTTGTATGGTGTGTTTTGAATTGATATATGTCCATACAGCAAGCTGTGATAAAATATCTCTAAGTATATAATTTGATTGAATTTGACGCTTCTGTCCCTCACTTTCCTGAGCAAGAATATAAAGTTAAGTTTTTGTCTTCCATAACCAAGATGAAATTTAAATGACTAATTTAGTATTCTAGTATTTCTGTTACTGTTTAAAGACAGACAAGAAAACATTTGCTGAGAATCTTACAAAATCATTGTAGACTTTCTTATATACATACAAAATTAGCAGTTTATTTTTATTTCTAGTGCATTACACTATACCTCAAGGCTTGCTTCATGCCATTGATGGAAGGAGGTGCAAGGAAATGATTACTAAACAGGATAGGAAGGAATGTGGGTTGGTACATTTTGTTGCAGACGTTTTGACACTTGTTGGTTGGGCACTAAACCCATTTTGGCGACAACTCATTTACAACAACGTTCTGGCGCCAAGAGGGATTTTGTATTTTGCAAACGTAACCTAACCCAACCGAACCCAGCTTTCTTTACATAATGGAGGCGCCGACACGGACTCACCAAAACAGCACCCAAATGGCATCACCCAGTCATCTCAATCAGAGGGAATGTGAAACCCAGAACTTAACATAGTTTTCAGTAGTTACTGAGAATCCCCCACATGCCCTGTATGCCATGAATCTCGCTAAACACTGACCACATGGTGCTGCAATGCTCAATTACTGAAATCCCACATGGATATGTCGCAATACATGAACCTTGTGAAACCCACTCACACTGGATTAGAAATATGAATCTGGATGTGTGAAATATGCCATACAAAAGTACTACCATTGCTCTTCCAGTGATATTATGATAATGCAAAGTTACCATTTCTAAGCAGTCCAATGCTCTGTGTTTGGCTTGTAGTTGTTTTAAAGCTTGACTTTATAATTCTATGTTAGGGAGCAATGGGCCCAGTTTAATTTCCTTTTCCTTTTTGCAAGTGATATGTTAGCAACCTGTTTTACCATAATTTAGTTATTTTTTTTTCATTTATGATGTAAATAAATAACAAACATGAAAATGACTCATCACTGTCACATATTGTAGTTTACTAGCAGTCAATGCATTTCTGAATTAAGAGCCGTGGTCTCTACCTAGCAACACTCAAGGGAGGGATGGCGTACTTATATGAAATCTCCATGAGTTTGGAGTGTAGTATCCATTTCCTGTAGAGTCTGAAAAACTGAAAACCATTGGTAATGAGTGGCTGTAATTATTACACCTCATTTCAAGAGTGGTTCACTCATAGGTATGAATGCTTTTTATATCATAGGATAGGGGGACCATGGCAGCCCAGTAGTTAGAGTATTCAAAGTAAGAAATGACAAACTCACATTGAAGCTCACTGTAGGGCTTCTGTAAGGGCATCCAGCTTCTATTTCCCTGCTCCAGCCTGTCTGTATCCACCTCCTTAATGGGGAGTAATAGCAACCCAAAACGGCAAGGAATTAACACCAGAGGATAAAAAACTAAATGAACTATGGGTGATAGGTTTTTATATTTTTATATCAAGACTTCATAGAGTAAATGCCACTCAGTATCACAAATTTATGCTAGCAGTAAGTTTTTTAACCTTAACAACATACCCCACTGAAGCGAGCTGGGTAGCTGATTCCGGGCAAAAAAAAAAAGTACCCTACATGGCTTCATCATACCCTTCCCTTTCTCACCCCTTCAATCAACTGTCCAGTGGCAGTGCATAAGATTTCAGGGTGAATGACCCTGGGAAGACTAGCAAGGTATTCTGTATCCCCCACCACTGGAGATAAATGTAAATATTGACTCACTTTTTTCAAGAAAATATGCTTACACAGTGCACAGTATTCGTAGTTCTGCAGAACATGTAAATGTAGATAACTTATTATTTTGGAAGAAAAACTTACAGAATGCACAGTAATTACAATTCGTACTATAGAACAGGAAAATGTTGATGACACATTGTTTTACTAGAAAATCTGCTTTCACAGTGCACAGTATTTACAATACAGCAGAACAGGCAAATATAGATATATATTATTTTAGAAGAAAATCTTCTTACACAATGCACAGTACTGTAGAAAAGATAAACTTAGATGCACATTGTTAAGGAATAAAATCTGCTTTTACAATGCACAGTACTGTAGAACAGGTAAATGTAGAATGACTTGATAATTGCAGCATAAAGGTAAGTAATTTAAAGAACTATCGAAGTTGATACAGAAAAACACAATACTTTGAGTCAGTTTCATGTAATGACTCTCTCCCATTTGTCCATTACTGGAAAGAATATGACCGTCTTAATAAATATTGTCCTAAAGAAATATTTCAAGAAAGTATAGTAACAAGTTAAGAAAACAGAATTATGTTGGCACAGCTCAAGATTCCATAGGCAATCCAAAACTCTTGGCACTAATGCAGAATGCAACTTGCATTATAAGAACCATGTATTAAAGTGGATATTTTGGATTTAAAAAAATTCTCTATTAATGCCATTTATTCATTATGTATATTGTTTCTAATTTGGCACTAATGATCAACTAATAATCATAATAGTAGTAATAATCATAATCATCACCTTTTACTGGAATATTTTCTGTAGTTGTGGTTGATTTTGTAACTTTAGCTGTCGGTGACCCTCCATTTGGAGAACCTTTCTGAGGACGGCCTAATCCTCTTCTCCTGCTTCCCAATCCACTGAGAATTTGGTGTACTTCCTCAATGGGTGTATCCTCAACGGTTCCAATTTCTGTAATTTTCACTTCGCCGCCTTGAAATTGGATCTCGGATTGTCCGTAACTTGGCCTGCGAAATCTGCTGGAGGTAGTTTCTTTGTCTGCAGACTGATGAACTCCTCCTGAGGGACCGTTTGTAAAGGTGTGGGAGTCAGTCTGTGGACTGAATGTCTTTCTCTCTCTTGATCTCGAATTGGTTCTTGTTTGCGATTTGACAGAGTTTGACAAGGGAGGTGCAAAGATATCTGTAGAGGGGGACTGTGTGGTCTCAACAATCGGATGGGAAGGAGGTTTAGGTGACGAGTACCTGCATGAAAAAAAAATTAATCTATTTAGAGATTATGAATTAAGAGATGCAATATCCTGGGAACTGCAGTAGTGCAGAGGTTAGAGAGCTAAGCTCAGGTAGTGACATGCCCCTGTTTGAGCCCACATTGGGGCATTAGGAAGAGCTTCTAGCCTTAGCTCTCTATCTCCAACTTATATCCGTTCATCTCCATCCAAATTCCAAATGGGGGTTAACAGTGACAAATTTAAATTATAAGAAAAAATTGAGATGCCATATCCCACTTAAGCCAGCAGGGTGGCCACAGCTAAACAAAAATGAGTTGGCAGCAAGGCTACATCACACTTTCTCCATCCTTGTCTCATCCATATACTGTTCTTTGGCAAGAATAAAAAAGTCAGGGAGAGAAAAAATAAAAGCCCCTCACTCATAAATCCCTATTACTCAACTCTTACGAATCACAAAATACAATGGAGGAATTGAATTTCCCCCACCTTTAAAGAAAATAGTCTACTGACACAATATCTTTTATCTAAATTATAAATATCCATAATCTTTACTCTTTATATCAGTATCTAACTCCTCCATACCTGGAAGATCCTCGCCTGCTTGCTCTCGTAACTGGAGGCTCTGTGCTAGAGACAGTGGATGTTGTCGTTATTCTGATAGGAGCTGCTGTTGTTCTTCGCACCAGAATTGGTCTGAAAACAACTGGTTCTTGTGGCCGTGGTTTTTTATGTGAATCTTCATTTATAATTTTTTCTTCATGCATCATTTCACCATTTTCAGAAATTTGATCCATTCCTGATGTTTGAAGCATTTTATTTACTTCCCCTGCTTTGGCTTCTTTGTCTAAGAGCATTATGTCTTCTATATTTGATACTATTTCCATATTGGTCGTGTCATCAGTACTGCGCATTTCTGGTGGCAGTTCTTTGTCAATCATGTCCTTCATTCCTGTAGTTCCGTTACCATGAACCATGTCTTCCAGTCCTTCCGCCTTCTGTTTAGTAGTGTCCTCCATAATTTCAGGTGGCATTTCCTTGTCATTCATGTCCTTCATTCCTGTAGTTCTGTTACCATGAACCATGTCTTCCAGTCCTTCCGTCTTCTGTTTAGTAGTGT
Organism: Halocaridina rubra; assembly: GCA_037179515.1. Classification (NCBI taxonomy): domain Eukaryota; kingdom Metazoa; phylum Arthropoda; class Malacostraca; order Decapoda; family Atyidae; genus Halocaridina; species Halocaridina rubra. Next base: position 1,795 of record JAXCGZ010021214.1, on the reverse strand, counting down.
CCTCAACCATTATTGCATCATCCATTCCAGCTTGCTCATCTGTTAAGGGTATATCAAGTGTCACAGATTCCGTAAGATCTTCATGTATTGAACTATTATCAGGCACATTTTCTGATATAGTAACTGTAGTCGTTGGAGAAATTGTGTCTGCTTCTGTTGTTGTCGTGGTCGTGGCGGTTGTGACTGTTGTGGTTGTAAGTGGCACAGGAGTAGTATTCGGAAGTCTTGAGGGACGGCGAATGTGGTGCGTCTTTCGAATGATTGGAGGTCCTAGGAACTTTCTCGATAAATTCCGTCGTAAGCCACGTCTGGAAGTAGAAAATATAAAATTAAAAGATCCAAGCTGATTGAAGCCCAGAGTATTTCTAATGGTGTTTGTTTCTGTGTATATGTCACTATTAACCCATTTGAATGGGGCTGACACAGACAGGTTAGAGCTGAGGATTTGAGGATGGATGTCCTCTCTAACATTATGTGGTGAGCTTGTTTGCAGGTTTATCATTTTCCAAGTCAAGTGTGCTAAACACTACTCCGCTGATGTCCTCCTCACCACCATGATTAATATTAACAATAGTAATTTTGCATGCATAATTCTTTTACATCCCAAAGTCAAAAGGGAGGCTCAAACCACACTTGTCAGAGAACAACACAGCGCATGACACTTTGAAATCCTTCTGAGAGAGTGTGACAGAGAAATGCTATATGGCACAAGGAAGTTTAAATTTTGGGATTTTCTGAGTGTGTTCCGCATGACTACATATAGAATATTAATATTTCTTCAGCCTTACAGTTAGTTGCCATTACTTTTACTTTTAGTGTTTAGATCTGTAGGATTTTACAGGTTCTTTGTCCCAAGTTGATGTTCGTTTTTTTTTTTTTCTGTGTCACTATTAATTCCAATTTGATTGGAGGTGGACACAGACAGGTTAGAGCTGGGGAATTAAAATCGGTATTTCCTCCATAACTATGCCCCACACATGCCAAATGAAGAACTAGTTACCATATATCCAATCCCACTCGAAGAAGGAAAAAAATATACAGTTCGTACTGAGGATTTAAATTCGGGACCTACCGTTTGTGAGCTGTAGTTGACATGATTTGTGTATATCTATATGACAATCCTTGGTCTGTGCCTTACATTGCCCATAGGATTTGACAACCCTTGGTCTGTGCCTTATATTAACAATAGGATTTGACAATCCTTGGTCTGTGCCTTACATTGCCCATAGGATTTGACAATCCTTGGTCTATGCCTTATATTGCCTATGGGCTTTGACAATCCTTGGTCTGTGCCTTACATTGACTATAGGATTTGACAATCCTTGATCTGTGTCTTACATTACCTATAGGATTTGACAATCCTTGGTCTATGCCTTACATTGCCTATAAGATTTGAATCTGAGACTCCTAAGGTGAGGAATGCCTGCGTATACAGAATTGCGTATATCTATGAATTGCCCTTGATCGATTCAATCTATCTCTACGCGAATACATATCAACAATGCATACAAAATGACTTCAAAATAAAAAAAATAAAAATTTACCTTGACAAAAACACATTAATTCGGAAATTAAGGTGAAAACTATGGGATTATATAGCATATAAAACCGCGGTTTACGCTTAAATGAGGATTATAAATCATTTATATGTTATGCAATATGTTCATTTAGTATGTCATCGCATATTTATATGTTCGTAAATCATGAGATAAATATGGTTAAATGCTCTCGTCTCTCTCTCTCTCTCTCTCTCTCTCTATCTATCTATCTATCTGTTTGTCTGTCTATCTAATCT
>JAXCGZ010021213.1:52500-57500 GCA_037179515.1 Halocaridina rubra | reverse complement strand
TTGCAGAAAGCATCCTTAAAAAGCGTTTTAAAGACAGGTGGTGTATGGGCGTGTATTCTAGTGAATGTCTCCAACATCTTTACTTTGCACACTGTGCTGATCGGGATCCCTTTCTGTTTGGCCTACACAAACCTAGATCAACCTTCAGCGGTAAGATGAGAGATAAAGGCGTGTAAAAGAGTCAGCTTCCATTGATAAATTCAAATAAATCTATGAAGGAAGATATTTCATGAAGAAAGCTGAAATAAATATGACAGTATGTAATTCTTATTTTTTTTAGTATCTTTTAAAGGGCTAAAACCATTTTCTCCTCTCACACTCTTTAAATCTTCAGAGTGGCTTGGCTATCCTAGGCTTTGTAGCAGTTGTGGGATTACTCTCTCGAACAGCAGTGCTACTTGTGGCAAAATTTAGCAAGAAAGGTCCACTATCCGCTCTAAATCGAAGAAGGTTTCCTATCGTAATAGGTAAGTTCATGACTGACTCTGCGGGTTACGCTTATCTTCTTTTTCATATAAACAAAAAAGAATACAACAATTGAGAACAGTACATCATTGTACAATAGTTCATCAAAGATGAATTTTGGAGTCTTTCCTTGAAGATTACAAAACTTAAAATGGCAGGAATCATCTTCAATAATTGAGAAAATATATTCAAGCTTTTGAAACTTACACTATAGACTTTTTAAGATTTTTGCAATCATTTAGGGAAAAATAATCGATATATTGCAATATATGGATGTTTCATTATATGAACCCATAATATATACTTATATTACTTGTTGAGTAAATTTGGATGTATATCAGTATATCATCATGCACAACTATGACATTGTAAGAGGTACCTCAATCTTCTGTGTTAGGCAGCGCTTTGATGTTCATTGGCGTGACAGTTATGGGTACAGCAGGGCTCGATAACATGGCCGTTTTAGTTGGGATAGTAGTGGGAGTTGTTGCTATCGGATTAACCTTTACCAGAACAGGGATAAGAATCAATCTGAACGATATGGCGCCAAAAAGATCATGGATACTGGTCCACATAATAAACATCGCTGGAGTCTTTACAGCCATTTTTCCTCCGCTGATTGTGGCTGGACTCGCTCAGGTAAACAACTTTTCAATTCTCTGACAGTGATCTATTCTACCACTCGTCTCTCTGGGGTTTAGGCAGTGGACATGTATGACAAAAAGATTATATGCAATGTGGCGTCATACATCTGAGAGCAGAAACTGTTGGTACTGAGACTCTGCCACGCTATACAGAAGATAATACAGTAGTAATAATTCATATGCTTGAACATTTTGTAACTAATACACACAATGCATGAAGCGTTATAGCATCATAAAAGTAGTAACACTATTGCAGACAAAATTTGAAGTATTAAAGTATCTCCTTGAATATCTTGTTAACATTGCAGACAGTAGCTGAAGTAGTTATTTGTATCCTTAAGTATCTTGTTAGTATTACAGACAGTTCTTGATGCTCCTTAGATATTGTGTTATTATAACTAACAGTAGTTGAAGCAGCTTTTTGTGTCTTTGAATACCTTAATAAATTTACGGACAGTAGTTGAAGTAGTTACTTGTCTCCTTGAATATTTTGTTAATGCAGACAGTTTATGAAGTAGTTTTTGTCTCCTTGAATATCTTATTATTACAGACAGCATATGAAATAGTTTTTTGTCTCCTTGAATACCTTGTTAATATTATTGACAGTAGTTGAAGTACTTACTTGTCTACTAGAATGTTTTGTTATTATTACAGACAGTAGTTGAAGTAGCCTTTTGTTTTCATGCATATCTCTTTACAGGGTATTATTAAATACAGTATATGTAGTGATCATTTGTCTCGTTGCATATCTTGTCAATACTAATGACAACTGCTGAAATACTTATGTGTCCCATTGAATAATTTGATATAATTACAGACAGGATTTGAAGTACTTATTTGTCTACTTGAACATTATATTATTATTGCAGACAGTGTATGAAGTAGTTTGTACTTTCCTTGAATATCTTGTTAATATTACAGACAGTAGTTACAGAACTTACTTGTCTCCTTGAATATCTTGTAATTATTTCAGACACTATGAAGTAGTTATTCGTCAACTTGAATGTCATGCTAATATTATAGACAGTAACCAAAGTAGTTATATGTCTCTTTGAATATCTTTTTAATACTAAAAACACTCTTTAAAGTAGCTATCTGTCTCCTTGTTAACATTACAAACAAAAGCCGAAGTAATCTGTCAACTTTAATATTCAGTCAATATTACAAGCAGCAAGTGTATTAGTGATTTTATCACCTGAAATATGTTATTAATATTACAGACAGTACTTGATGTATCAGTTCATCACTTGAGTGCCTTATTAGCATTATAGACAGAAATTGAAATAATGATACACCTCCTTAACAGTCTTGTTTACATTATAGACAGAAGTTGAAGTAATGATATACTTCCTCATATGTCTTGCTTACATAACAGACTGTACCTGAAGTTTTAACTTATCATCTTGAAAGTTCACTTACATCTGGAGGCAATACTTAAAGTAGTGATTCATCACCTTGCATATTTTTTAACTATTGCAATCAATCCTTAAAGTAGTGCTTATCACATTCAAAGTCTTGTTAATATTATAGACATCAGTTGAAGTAATGATACACCCACCTGAATATCTTGTTAATATTACACACAGAACTTAAGGTAGTGATTCATCTACTTGAATACCTTCTTAATATTAGACACACTACTTAAAGTAGCGACTCATCACCTTAAATGCCTGGTTAGAATAACAAAACACCTGAAATATAGATATATCTCCTTGAAAATTACTTGTGAATAATATAAGGAGTACCTGCCGCAATGATTCATCACCTTGAATGTTTTGTTAACAATATAGGCAGTACTTAAGTAGAATGTCTTGTCTCTATTATAGGGAGTTGTTGATCAGATACATCTTGAATACTTACCTACCACAAAAGACAAAAGTTTTAGAGAATCAACTTTCATAAATCAGTGAAGCCTTCTAGATGACTAATCATATCTATTTATGAGATCACATAATCTCATAACGCTCAAAATAATAAACTTCATACTGGATTTTACGAGGCAGTAAATGATCCTGAAATTTCATTCCTCACAAAGGGAAAGTTTAAGTTTTTCCTCTTATTTACCATTCCTCTAAGTTAAATACAGTATCTTCACAAGGTACCATAACTAAATGAATGGATAAATATACTTTACAGATTAATGAGAGCAAATGGTTAGCAGTTTGGCTAATCCCAATGACTTTCATCGTACCATCAGCAATTCAATATGTCTTCCTCCTGACAACATGTGCTCAGCCATGGGACAATCTAGCAGGTAAGGCATGACACAGAGCAGGTATGAGCCAGAGACATGCAGATCATGGTTAATTGTGTTTATATGTTTGATAATGGTTATCTTAATGATGTTTCCAATGACAACTGTTGTCCCTCATTTTTTACCCTTCTCTAACCCCATGCTCTCTCTCATCCTTTCTTTACTCAAAGTTCATAATGTTCTTTGCTCACTAAAGACGAACAAGGCATCTGTACCTAATGGTATCCTTAAGGATACCAAGGTTCCTTAGGGAGTTTGAAGATGAACTGGCCCCCGTGCTTTGCCGTCTTTTTCACCTCTTTCTCTCAACCAGTATCTGTCCTTCATATTGGAAGCATGCTCTAGTGTAACCTGTTCCTAAGAAGGGTGACCGGTTTATTCTTTCAAACTACTTACCTATTGCCCTAACCTCTTCTATTGCTAAAGTTTTTGAAACTTTGTTCAATTCTCACTTCTTGAAGTGTTTCGAATCTAACTCGCTTATCTCCTGTTACTAGTGCAGTTTCCGCAAGACATGATCCTCTGATGACCTCCTGTCCAATCTTACTCATGTATGCTCATCTTCTCTGAGGAACTATGGGGAATCCTTTGTCGTTGCCCTTCATACCTCTAAGGATTGTGACAGAGTCTGGCACAAGGCTCTGTAAGCCAAATTCCCTGCTTATGGCTTTTCCCCTTCTCTCTGTTCTCTGATTTCCAGTTCTCTTTCTGACCGTTTTATATCCGTGATTGTTGACGGCGCAACATCTAGCCTATTTCCTATCACCAATGGTGTTCCACTGGGCAATGTTCTTTCATTTACTCTGTTCCTTCTCTTCATCAACGATTTTCTCCATTCCCCATCCTCCACTCATCTCCACGCCTTTCCCAACGATTCTAAATCTTATTTTTCTTCTAACTTTTCTTCACAACCATCATCTGCTACTCGCAATCAGTTTCTTACCACTCTTTTTCTACTCTCAACTCTAATTTGTAGAGGGTATTTGAGTGAGGCACCAAAATTTAGTTAAATTTAATGACTTCAAGACACACTTTCTGGCTATCTCTTTAATCTTCTTCTCCTCCTGATAGCCCCATTTTCTTTGAAACTTACGAAATTTACCCTCTTAATTCTATTAACATATCAGGAATCCAGATAACCTCTGACTTGTCTTGGAGGAATCACATAATCCAATTTTCTAAATATGCGTCCAAAAAACTGAAGGTTCTGTTTCATTATCATCATTAACTCTCCTCTTCATAGTTACTTAAAATCTACAAAGCCTTATCCGTTCCTGCTCAGAATACTGCTCACACATCTGGGGTGCTTCTTCATATACTTATCTCCTTGATAAGGTTGAATCTAAGGCAGTCAGCCTCATTAATGTCCCTACTCTTACTTTTAATCTGGATTCTATTTCTCTGTGCAGTAAGGTATAATCCCTTTCTCTCTTCTATCGCTACTACTTCCGTCGCTGCTCTGATGAGTTGGCGAGTTGCATCCCTCCCCCACTGACGAGGCCATTTATCACTCGTCAATCGGCCTCGTCTCACAAGTACTGTGTTGAGATTGTAGCTTGCCATATTGGTCGGTGCAATGACTGTCTCTTCCCATCCACCTCCAGACTTTGGAACTTTCTTCCTTATTCTGTCTTTCC
>JAXCGZ010021213.1:45000-47500 GCA_037179515.1 Halocaridina rubra | reverse complement strand
GTTAAAGAATAAGGAAAGACAGGAAGAAGAGAGTTTCTGTCTGGAGGTGGATGGGAAAAACCAGTTGCTGCACCGACTTATGAGATGAGGCCACTTGGTGAGTGTTACGAGGCCTTGGCTGCGGGAGAATGATGCAGTTCGTCAACTCAGCAGAGCAGCGATGGAAGTAGCAGTGATGGAAAAGAGCACATGAGTAGGATGTTCGAAATCTGCTCCAAATTGTGTGTAATAGAGAAAGCAAGGGCCTCACTTTCTCACACATCAGTGTGAGAAGAATTAAGCCACTCACTGTGGTGTACACTTTAGTCCCCAATATACAGAACTGCAGGATGTGGGTGAGAAGATAGCAAGCACTCTTGGCAAGAGGACAGACACTTAAAGAAAGTAAAAAAGTTAGTGGGCTTTGGAGAGCGGTAGCAGAAGCAAAGCTATAAAGTGGTGCTGAAAAGATAGAGCTTCAGCTAGAGAACATCAAAGTCAGGAGAATCAAGGTTCATGAACCTTTCAATGGGAGTGTAAGTGTTGCAGTAGGCACAGACCCCACTTTTGGAATGGAAACGAGAGTACAGGTTAGAGTGAGAGATTTGAAATGAGTCAGGGGAAGCATGGCGAGACAGTTGGGTTTCAGAGAGAAAGAGGAGGTTAGGGAGGGATGTACTCAAGTGCTGTCCCACAGACGAAAGACTGGAGTTCAGACCATGCATGTTAGAAAAGCGAAGAGTGAAAGAAGCAGATCTATCAGGAGGTGCAAGAACCGTTACTATCACCATGTGTAAGCATGGGTGAATATAAGAAACTGCAAGGCAGTAGCTCTTTATGCCTTGACACCAGAGCCTAATATATAATGAGTAAGTAAATATAAGAAACTAAAAGGCAGGAGCTCCCTATGCCTTGATATCAGGGTTTAAAACGTTAAGATAGGTAATTCTAAGAAACTGTGAGGCAGAGGCTCTCTATTCTTGGCATCATAGTTTGAATTACAAACCATAGGTAAATATAAGGTCTGGAAGGTATCAGAGGTTAAACAACAGAGCATAGGTAAATTTAGGAAACTAAAAAGGCAGTGCCTCTCTATGCCTTGACATCAGAGATTAAAATTCAAATCATAGGTAAATATAAGAAACTGAAAAGCCGAGGCTCTCTATACTTTGGCATCAGAGTTTAAAATATAATACACACGTATATATAAGGTTTGGAAGGCAGAAGCTCCCTATGCTTTGACATCTTAGCTTAAAATTGAATGTATAGTTAAATATAAAAACTGGAAAGCGGAAGCTCTCTTTGACTTGACATCAGAGTATAAAATATAATGTATAAGTACATTTAATAAGTGGAAGGCAGGAGCTCTCTATGCCTTGACATTAGAGATTAGAACATATTATAAGTAAATATAAGAAATGAAATACAGAAGCTCTCTTTGCCTTTGCTGGAAGGCAGAAGCTCTCTTTGCCTTTGCTGGAAGGCAGAAGCTCTCATTGGCTTTGCTGGAAGGCAGAAGCTCTCTTTGTCTTAATGTCAGAGTTTAATATACAACTCATAGTTAAATATAAAAAATGGAAAGGAGAAACTCTCTATATTTATCTTCAAAGTCTAAATCAGATTATTTGCATAATATGTCCAAGCACAGTAGCTAATATAAAAAGAAAGTTGACCATTAGAGTAACAACATCATTTAGTTATGCCAAGGATTTGATACATAATCACTCATAAGAGAGAATCCAATGCATGAATGCATTCCCAATGCGAATGCAATTATGAATAGAAAAAGTCCACATTCAGATTAACAATATTATTTTACTATGGCAAGGTTTGTATTTATAACTGCATTCCATGGCTTTATCTTATATGAGAGACTCCGATGTACACAGTAAATTGTAATGTTTTTTTTTCAGGGACATAAAGATATAACTTTTACGATCCACATTGGAGATTTCTGTTTGTCTAGTTTCTTCCAAGAGAAGAACTGCAGGACAGCACATTATTTACATTAGTTGAATTCTGAGCTTATTAATATAATGGGATCTTATAAAGATGAGTAACCCTCAGAACCCTGTATAAAGTTACATAACCCCGTAAATATTTAGGTTGGGTTTGGCTAGATGGTGTGACATGCCTTGTATATATAAATAACCCTAGATTATCCTTGGGTTACTCTTCTTCACCAGATCCGAATTTCCTCCTAGAGGAAGCCAAGTGTCTCTCGTTTGAGAATCACTGATGCAAATTAAAAAAATATCTATATACCTGCAGATGCAAATGCTAATATTGGAGAACAAGTAAATTTTCCATATGGTTTAATATTTTGCAGTGCCAACTCTTCCAACACTTTCAAGAGCGATGGAGCGGATATGCACAGCATCGACTTAAACGACCCCGAGACATTACAACAGCAGCATCAATCAGGGCAGTACAGTGGTATGTCAGGGGACAGGACGTCAACTTGGCTCAATTACCATCATCAGGTTCCCATCGAGAATTCTAGGCCGGCAGCGTCGCCTAC
>JAXCGZ010021213.1:27500-40000 GCA_037179515.1 Halocaridina rubra | reverse complement strand
GAGAATGGTTACAAGTGCGAGAAGGCCCAAGCTTGGATACTCATAGCAGGAGCAGAACTTCAAGGGACAGAGCATGAGAGAGATCTAAGAGTAAAGATACTGGCTATTATTTGTCTCCAAAAATGCATATGAATTGCATAGTAATGGCAACATATGAAAAGGTAGCCCTCATACACATGGAAAATGAAATGTTCAGGCCAAAGCCAGAGTATGTAGCCCCCTTTTGGAATTCACACTTGAACGAGCACATAAATAAGCTGGAACAAATTCAAAGACACGTCACGAATCTGTTGCCAGAAATACGCAATGTCATTTTTGAGAAGAGGCTGAGGGAATGACACTTACCATTACTCAAAGCTAGAAATTAGGGGGGTATGATGACGATGTTTAAATTCCTTCATGGTTTTGACGCAGTGGATAGGGATCAATATTTTGATATGGGTGTCTCTAGAATTTGAGCTCATAGTTTGAAGCTTTGTAAGAAAACTTCTTTGTAGGGTGTAATGAAGTACTTTGTTTTTGGTGTAAGAGTAGTTGATGATTAGAATTCGCTGAGCGAGGAGGTAGTTAATGCGAGATCGATCATAGTTTTAAGGACAAATATAATAAGCGTCACTGAGCACAAAAATGGAACCGACCAGGAAACGAGGATTTACGAGCATAGGGCTCTTTCCCGTAAGCTCTATTAGGTAAGTACACACACACACACACACACACACACACACACACACACACACACACACACACACGTCTTCTTTCTATATTCTGTGAGAGGGAGAATATAAAAATGACGCCATCTCTGTCCCAAACCTCTCCCATCCATGGGTCGGTAGGAGGGGTAGCCATTAGGAGACTTAAACAGAAAATCAAGAATTTAGGGGAAATGGTTATAAGCCTTGATGATAAAATTCGGAATATGGATGGAGAAATGAAAGAGAATGAAACACTCAGAGAGCAAATAAGATCTTTGGAGGAAGCAAATAAAGCACAAGGGCAGGAGAGAAAGGAACTAGAAAAAAGAATAAAGAAGCTGGAAGGGGAAAAGAGTCAACTAGAATCTAGAATTTCTAAACAAGAAGATAAAAACAAACAGCTGAATGACAACCTAAAGGAATTAGATGTTAGTTCACTGCTCTCTTCTGAGAGAGACGAGATTGCTGCTTGGAATGTCCAGATTAAGGAAAACATTGAACAGTTCAGAAAAGAGTTCCAGGAGCTGAATATGGAAAATGATGCCATGAAAACTTCCTTTGCTGATGCACTAAAGGGGAATGTGGCAGTAAAAGAGGCTGTAAAGGTGGTGGCACTGGAAAACATACAAACAGTTAACTATAAAGAGACAGTAATCGAAAAAATGAAAGACGTTGTGATGGAAAGGGCAAACCCACTCATCAGAAAGGCACTTGATAAGGAGAAGACAGTGGTAATCTCAGGCATAAGCGAGTCCCAGGAGCCAACATGGCAGGGGAGACTTGAAGAAAACAAAGCTAGGGTTGTAGACCTGATAAGAAAGCTTGGAGTAGTATGTGGTCCTGAGGATATTGTAAACATACACCAACTAGGTAAATATTCGAGGGAAGGAAAGCCGAGACCAACAAAAGTAACCTTTGAGAGAGGGGAGACATGTAGGGAAATATTGTTGAGAAAAAAAAGTCTAAAAGACCTTCAAGAATGCAAAGAAGTGTTCATTAGACGATACAGAACACAGGAAGAGATGGGAAAGATCAAAAACTTGTTGCAAGAGGCAAGAAGGTTAAATGATGAAAGAAATGAAGAAGAGAAGAAAAATTTTCATTACAGAGTTCTTCCAGACAAAGGGGAGATAAAGAAGATAATGACAGAAGATCAGGGGATGGGGCGTCATTAAGATTGTTATACACAAATGCTGATGGATTAGCTGGTAAGGCAGTAGAATTAAAAGATAGGATTCACAACAGCAAGGCAGATATAGTAGCAATTACAGAGACTAAGTTGAGTGAGGACATAAACAGTGTCACAGTTTTTCCTAAGGGCTTCAGAATACTAAGGGTTGAAAGATCTGAGAGGACTGGTGGAGGGATAGCACTGCTCATAAGTGAAAGGATTCAAGTCGAAGAAATAAACTTGGCTATAGAAAGTGAGTTCAAGGAATTTCTTGTTGCTCGCATAAATACTGGGTCAGAGAGCATTATAATAACTGTTGTATACAACCCACCAAGGAACCAAAATAGGCTTGAAGTTTATGAGGAAAGTCATATAGGTACTATTGAAGTCATAAACTCAGTTGTTAACATGGCACGGGAAAAAAAATGTAGGATTTTGATTATGGGAGACTTTAATCATAAAGAGATAGATTGGATAAATCTTGACCCACACAGTGGTGAGGACTCATTCGGGGCAAGATTCCTAGATTGCGTACAGGGGAATTTCCTACACCAACATGTAATGGAACCAACGAGGGCCAGGGGTGGGGATGAGCCATCACTACTTGATCTAGTGTTCACAGATAATGTGTTGGATATTGAAAAAATTGAGTATGAACCACCAATTGGAAAGAGTGACCACTGTGTGTTGTTGATGGAGTATATCATTGAAGATATTCTTCCTGAGAGTAGAGGGACTGAGGACATGAGGAGGAACTATCCGAAAGGAGATTACATCAAAATGAATGAGCTTTTTGCAGTTATTGACTGGAGAACCTTATTTTCCAACAAATCTGTACAAGAAATGTATGACATCTTTTGTGAGAAATATGGGAAGATAGTAGATTGCTGCATACCTGTCACCAAAGTAGGTGTGATTCATGCCAGAGAGAAATGGTTCGATAATGGGTGTAGAAGAGCTAAGGAGTGGAGAGACAAATGCTGGAAAAGGTATAGGAGGAGAAAAAACATAAATGCCTGGCAAACCTACAAAAGAGCAAGAAATGACTACCTAAGTAAAAGGAGAGAGGCAGAGAGAGACTATGAGAGGGACATCACCAGGAAGGCTAAAGAAAATCCCAAGCTTTTCCACAGCTTTATCAGAGGAAAACTGAAGGTAAAAGAACAGGTTTTAAGGCTAAAGAGAGCGGATGGAAGCATCACTGAGACGGATGAAGAGATCTGCAAAGAATTGAACAAGGAGTTTCAGTCAGTATTTACAGTAGAAAATACCCCACCCCCTCAGATTGCAGTGATAGAAGCTCAAGGGCCGGTATTAGAGAACATCAACCTTACAGCCACAGAGGTATGCAAAGCGCTGATGGATTTAGATGTTCATAAAGCTACAGGTCCTGATGACATATCCCCTCATGTGCTTAAAAAATGCGCAAACACAATATCAGTGGCACTAAGTATCATATTTAAGGAGTCACTGGAGTCGGGGGAGATTCCAAGATGCTGGAAACAAGCAAATGTGATACCTATCTTCAAAAAGGGAAGGAGGGATACGGCTCTGAACTATAGACCAGTTTCCTTGACCAGCATAGTTTGCAAAGTTATGGAGAAACTACTAAGGAAACATATCTCTCTTCACTTGGAATCCTTCAACTTTTTGTCAGTGAGGCAACATGGCTTCAGAGAAGGTAGATCAACAGTAACAAACTTATTAGAATTTTATGATGAGGTAAGCCAAATCTTACAGGAAAGAGAGGGCTGGGCAGATTGCATATTCCTAGACTTCCAGAAAGCGTTTGACACTGTTCCACATGGGAGACTTATTAGGAAGCTGCAATCAATGGCTAGAATAGGTGGAAATGTTTTGGAATGGATAAAAACTTACTTAGAAGGAAGGGAACAGAGGGTTAGAGTAAGACACTCAGTGTCTGAATGGAGAAGAGTTAGTAGTGGAGTTCCACAGGGTTCAGTTTTAGGGCCACTTTTGTTCCTTGTATATGTAAATGACCTACCAGAGTCTGTAAATTCATTCATGAATATGTTTGCAGATGATGCAAAGATTGTGAAGAAAGTAAAAAACGAGAACAATGGTAGAGAACTTCAGGAGGATCTAAATAATCTGCATGAGTGGTCAGAAAAGTGGCTAATGAAATTCAATACTTCAAAATGTAAGGTAATGAGAATGGGTACAAGTGCAAGAAGGCCCAAGCTTGACTACTCGGTGGCTGGAGTACAACTTCAAGAGACAGAAAATGAGAGAGATCTAGGAGTAAACATACTGGCAGATTTGTCTCCAGAAATACATATAAATGTCATAGTAAGGGCAGCATATGCATTCTTATCAAATGTAAGGGTAGCCTTCAGGCACATGGACAAGGAAATGTTCAGAAATATTTATGTAACCTATGTGAGGCCAAAACTCGAATATGCAGCCCCCTTTTGGAATCCGCACTTGAAAAAGCACATAGCTAAGCTTGAAAAAGTTCAAAGACATGCCACGAAACTGGTGCCAGAAATACGCAATCTCAGTTATGATGAGAGGCTGAGGGAATTAGACTTACCATCACTCGAAGCTAGAAGAGTGAGGGGGGATATGGTGACAGTCTTTAAATTCCTTCATGGTTATGATAGAGTGGATAGGGATCGATATTTTGATATGGCTGGCTCTAGAACTAGAGGTCATAGTTTGAAGCTTGGTAAGAAAACTTCTTTGCAGGATGTAAGGAAATACTTTTTCAGTGTAAGAGTAGTTGATAATTGGAATTGGCTAAGCGAGGAGGTAGTTAATGCTATCTCAATCCATAGTTTTAAGGACAGGTATGATAAGTATCACTAAGTCTAAAATGGAACCGATGAGGAGACGGGAAGATACGAGCTTTGGGCTCTTTCCCGTAAACACAATTAGGTAATCACACACATACACACACACACACCACACACACACACACACACACACACACACACACACACACACACACACACACATACACACACACACTGTACATTGGAATAAAGGATTATTATTATTATTATTATTATTACTCTCTCTCTCTCTCTCTCTCTCTCTCTCTCTCTCTCTCTATATATATATATATATATATATATATATATATATATATATATATATATATATATATATATATATATATATATATATATATATATATATGCACGCAGGTTCCTCGTGTCATGCCAAGCTTCACACGGTGTGGTTGGTTTGATCACAGGCGAAGAAGGAGGAGGAGGAGGAGGAGCAGGAGGAGGAATAGGAGGAGGAGGAGGATACTAAACTGATGCAGAAGAAACTATATTATTCCACTTATTTTTGTTATATATCTTCATCTTCCAGAATCGCGATGAATAACGTGAATGATTATTTTCAAATTATTACGGTCGGATTCTCTTCATGGCAGCTTCTCTCTTCACTGATCCAGTCTCGGGACTGTCACCAAATAAGACTAGCTCGCTCTCCCAGTTCTTGTTCCGGTTTTACGTCACGGACTCCCTTTTCTACCAAGCGCTAGGACGGTTGCCTTCTTGCGAAGGATTGATTTGGCAGATGTAATCGTTACCCTGAGTGCATGCCCTTGCTAGCCTCCGGCCCGTGACGGGGAGCGAACCCTCGACATAACACCTCAGAGTCGCGGACGCTACCGCCTGAACCACGGCGACTACAATAGCTCGTTCTCCCAGTAGAAATATATATTTCCTTTATCAGAGGTATAAGGCCTGATGCTTTTTTTCTCACATCATCCCTCGCCACTGATCCGTCCTTGGGACCCGCACCAAGTTAATCTGGCAAGCTCTCCCAATGGCTGGATTATTTTGTTTCTTTAATGCCCCCCTCCTTCCTCCTCTCACTCTCTCTCTCCCTTCCCCTCTCAACCCACAATCTGGTGTTTCCTGGAATTTTCCGGTTTAGTGTTTTTAAAGAGATGTCTGGAAAATGGAAGTGCTGAAGCAGGAAAAGGTTTCGTCTCAGGGCTATGTTAAGTCTCGAATGGAACACATCTTAATGACACAAATTCGGTGTTGCGCGTTTTGGCCGAAATTTTCAACAGCTCTGGCCTTTGCAGGCAAAACAATAATTAGCTGGTCTTTTTTAAAATCTCTGGCCATGATATTTAATCATATAATTGTATGCATATATATATATATATATATATATATATATATATATATATATATATATATATATATATATATATATATATATATATGTATATATATATATATATATATATATATATATATATATATATATATATATATATATATATATATATATATATATATATATATATATATATATATATATATATATATATACATGCTTGTGTGTGTGTGTGCGTGTGTGTGTGTGTGTGTGTGTGTGTGTGTGTGTGTGTGTGTGTGTGTGTGTGTGTGATATGCAATTTCATTTTGTAAATATTCCTAAAAAACTTGAAAAATTATTATATATAAGTTCAAACCTAATGCTAACAATGGCGAATATATCACTATGAATGTCTTGTTAGAAAAAAATTATTACAATATACAGATCGACATTCTTATCAAATGTAAGGGTAGCCTTCAGGCACATGGACAAGGAAATGTTCAGAAATATTTTTGTAACCTATGTGAGGCCAAAACTCGAATATGCAGCCCCCTTTTGGAATCCGCACTTGACAAAGCACATAGCTAAGCTTGAAAAAGTTCAAAGACATGCCACGAAACTGGTGCCAGAAATACGCAATCTCAGTTATGATGAGAGGCTGAGGGAATTAGACTTACCATCACTCGAAGCTAGAAGAGTGAGGGGGGGATATGGTGACAGTCTTTAAATTCCTTCATGGTTATGATAGAGTGGATAGGGATCGATATTTTGATATGGCTGGCTCTAGAACTAGAGGTCATAGTTTGAAGCTTCGTAAGAAAACTTCTTCGCAGGATGTAAGGAAATACTTTTTCAGTGTAAGAGTAGTTGATAATTGGAATTGGCTAAGCAAGGAGGTAGTTAATGCTATCTCAATCCATAGTTTTAAGGACAGGTATGATAAGTATCACTAAGTCTAAAATGGAACCGATGAGGAGACGGGAAGATACGAGCTTTGGGCTCTTTCCCGTAAACACAATTAGGTAATCACAATTAGGTAATCACACAAACACAACAGTAACACACACACACACACACACACACACACACACACACACACACACACACACACACACACATATATATATATATATATATATATATATATATATATATATATATATATATATATATATATATATATATATATATGTACTGTATATATGTGTATCTATGTACATACATAAATACTCACACATACAAGCATATATATATATATATATATATATATATATATATATATATATATATATATATATATATATATATATATATATATATATATATATATATATGCACACACACACACACACTTATTCTGCAACTTTTCGCATGTTCATATTAGGCCGTTGTATCTCTCTAGGCTCTTGGAAGGAAGTATTAATTTTGCTTTCGGTTTGACGGCCTTATGACCTTTTGGACGCTAACCTCTCCACTGATTTGGGCTTGGGAACGGCAAAGAGCCAAGCTGGCTTGCTCTCCCAGTGACTTGATATCTCTAACGCTATACTAATGGCCAATAAATAAGTTTCAAAGTACTTAAACAAGGATCTGGAGGGAAAAGTATTTATCTTTTTCCTTGCTATTCTCTTTAAAGTTCATCTAAGAGGCTCTAATGAGCTTATATAAAGTTTCCTCTGCAACAACACCTCCTATTTGGGAAGAAAGGTATATAAGCTAGTCTTTCCATAGGGTTTGGGAAAGGGGAATATTCCAGACTCTTTGCAGTAGGTTTAGGGAGAGAGTAAGAGCAGAGAGGTAAGAATATCAACTCCCTCTTTCCAGAGGGTTTGGGGAAAGGAAAACATTAGAGATATCTTTCGAAAGGATATGAGTAGATAAATATATGGAGCCTCTTTCCAGAAAGTTTGGAACGAGAGGAATAACACAGTCTCTTTCCGGAGGTTTGGGGAGCTAGAAACATTAGCCTCACGTTCTAGAAAACTTGGAGAAGCGGGAATAACACTCTCTCAAGAAGGTTTGGGGTGAGGAGAATCTTAGCCTTTCTTTCCAGAAGGATTGGGTATAGGGGAATGCAAGGCTCTCTTTCCAAAGAGTTTGGCCAGTTAGTAATATTAAAGCCTCTTACTAGGTCTAAGGATAGGGGAATATTAGTCTCATTCAAATTGGCTTGGGGAAATGGCCATCTTGAAGCCTCTTGCTAGGAAGGTTTGGGAAGAGAGGAATATTGCAGACTTTTTCTTGAAGGTTGATTATGGGACTATTATAGACTTTAGCTAGGAGGTTTGGGGACAGGGGGATATTACAGGCTCATTCAAGATGGCTTGGGGAGATATTAACATTAAAGACTAGGGGGTTTGGGGAGAGGGGAATATTACGAAATCAGTCCAGGAGATTGGGGGGAGTGAGCCTGTTAAAGACTCTTGCTAGGAGTTATGGGGAGAGGGAAATATTACAGACTCTTTCCAGAGGGTTTTAGAAGATGGGAATAATTGCTTTTCTTTACAGAAATAGACTTGGAGATCCTTGGAGACAATTTAGGAGTTCGGGAAGACTGAGGAGGGAAGAGAGAATCGTTGAAGTAATGAAGCAATGACTTGGATAATGGACACCTTGAAAATGTATATCACTTAGATAAGTCTGTCCTGGACAGTTCGATGTTAAGTCTTCCTTCAGTTACGGTTCTCTTTCTATGCCTACATCAACACCGAATATTCTTGGATATTCGTTACACATGTTTTATTATCCCTTCACATCTGACAAGTCACAACATTCTCCATCTCAATTTCTCTTTATGTTTTCTTTGTGCCCAGGCCTGACGAGGGTAGATTTTTTTTTATTTTTTTTGGCCTATCCTGGTGTCACAATCATAAAAAAAAAAAAAGATAGGAGGTAAGGAAAACGAAGGTGGAAAAGTGGACAGAGAAGAAAACGGAGGGACCAGAATAACAGATACTTTGGAGATAGTACAAGAGAGGAAAACAAATCTAAAAGCATGAGGACAGCAGAAAACAAGGAAGGACGAGAATAATAAAAAGAGCTCGGAAATAGCTTAAGAGCAAAGAAAACCGAACTGCTTACTGAAACCGCGAGAATAAGAGTTAGGGACGAAAATAATGAATTTGGGAGTCCTTGTATGAGGTCAGGGATGAGAATGATTAGGAGAGCCGAGAATAAAGACTACTTGAGAGAGAGTTGAAGAATTAAAGAATACGAAAGTAGAGACTAAAGCAAACGAAAATAGGTTTGACATGAATTATGAGGCAAAGAAAAATGGTTATTTACAGAACAATTTAGAATGTAAAGAGATCGGAATAAGAGAGATGAAATAAGAGGAATGAGAATAACGAAATCTCTTTAAGAGAGAGTTTTGGTAGGTGAGCAATGAGAAATGAGGAAATGAAAAAGAAATGAGTATTTAAAAGAGGATGCCAGAGACACTTTTTTTTTCATAAAGATAATTTTGTAAAATAAGAGATAATCGAGAATAAGAAAGAGGAACTAAGATAAGTGATATCTTGGACGCAGTGTTCGAAGCTTAGAAAGAGGAGACCTACGAAGAGGGTAATAGACGAGAATAAAGAGGCAGGCGAGGGATAATTACACGTTCGTTCCGGTTTTACGTCACGGATTCCCTTTTCTACCAAGGGCTAGGACGGTTGCCTTCTTGCAAATGACTTGTTTAGGCAGATGTAATCGTTACCCTGAGTGCATGCCCTTGCTAACCTCGGACCGCCACGGGGCGCGAACCTTCGACCTGACGCCTCAGAGTCGCGGACGCTACCGCTTGAGCCACGGTGACTATGCGTGGGATAATTACACCGATGACGAAATAGAGGCAAAGAACATGGATGCATCGAAATGAAATAAATATATATTAAAGCCAAATGTCAAAAGTAATGAGATAATGAAAACAAAACTTGGAAATAATAAAATATGAAACAATGAGAGGGAAATCAGATAAAAATTTCCTTGAAGAAAACTGAAGAGGTATATAACGCAAGATGGAAATAAGGTAATTGGGAATATGAAGACATAGGATAATGCTTATTTTGAAGACGATATATGAATTAAGGAAACAGATGGACGGAAATAAGGAAGATCGAGAATAAAAAGAAGGAAATATAATAATGATTACTATGAAAACGAATTAGGAATTAAGGAAAGAGTAGGGCGGAAATAAGGAAATTCGAATATAAATATAAAGAAACGAAGATAGGGATTACTTGCAAGATAAAGTAGAAGTTAAGGAAAATGATGAATAAATTGAGACATAATAAAGAGAATAAATAGAAGAATAGAAGAATATAAAACAAAAAACAAACAAACAAACAAACATAGAATAGTTGAGAATAATAGAGACATGGCTAATAAAAAAAAACCATAGTATGAATAAGGGAAAATGTAAGAGAAACATAAAAACAGGTGTTTCACGAATGAAAGTAAAAATGGAAAGATGATGACAAAAGCAGAACAATAGATAAATAAATTACTCGCAAAGTATAAAAAAAATAGTATAGAAGTAGGAAAATAAGGGAAGGCGTAAATACTTCCTCCGTGATCCCCTGCGTGTCGTTAGAGTCGACTAAATGGGGCGGAGCGAGGGGACTGGAAATCTCCTCCTCTGTATTTTCTCTTCACAAAGAGTCAGAGTATTCTGCCTCGACTCAGCCACTTCCCTTATAGGGGGAAAAGGGATCATATGTATATAGGAAAATGAAATGGACCCGCAGTGGCTCAGTGACAGAAATCGCGAGTTGGAAAGAGGATAACACTGGTCATAGCCCCCGCGGAACGTTTAGGAAGGGGATCGAGTCTTACTTCCCTATCTCAAATCTGGCTGTAAACACCATATAATTGTGATTCATAAAAAGATACATTTAGAAAACCACGGTATGGCAATGATAGAGCATCTGACTCAGGAGGTGACAGCCCAGAGATTGATTCCCACAGTGGGGCGTTAGGAATGGATTCCTCAGCTCCAAACTGAGTGTATTCACCTTCATTCAAACGGGGATTAAGTGTGCTACTTCACTTACTGTGCTTCTCCTAGGCCTACACCTACACAAGCTAGTTTTGCGTATTCATTGCACATCTCTTACCATCCTCTCACATCTGACAAGTCATAACACTCTCCATCTCTGTTTCTCTTTGCTTTCTTTCTCATAATTATTATAATAACCTTTGACTATTCTTTCAGCTTGTCTTTTTGATCATTCTTTATTATTCTATTATTGCTGTCTTGTATTAAAAATGCCACTTTTTCTACAATGTTTTCCTGATTTCCGGAAACTATGAGGACAGTATACTTTGCCTTAACTGGTGTCGCAAAAAATAAATAGAAAAAAAAATAAGTATACAGCAAACATGTAGGAAAATCATATAAAACCGACATGGAATAAAAACATCATTCTCTAACCTTTTCCAAAAAGGGAAAGAATACCTCCTCCATAATCCCTTACGTGTGGCAAAAGTCGACTAAATGGGGCGGAGCTAGGGCACTGGGAAATAGAATTTTCGTATTTTCCTACCATAAAGAGTCAAGTTTTTAACTCTGTAGTTGTTGATGGTGCGACATCTATTCCTTTCTCTGTTACCAGTGGTGTTCCACAGGGCTCTGTTCTTTCACCTACTCTGTTCCTTCTCTTCATCAATGATCTTCTACAATCCCCATCTTCCTCTCTTCTCCATGCCTTTGATGATGATTCTACCCTTCACTTTTCCTCTGCCTTTTCTTCTCAACCTTCATCTGCTACTTGTAATCAACCTCGTATCACTCTTTCTTCTACTCTCAACTCCGATTTGCAGAGAGTACCTGAGTGGGGCACTCAAAATTTAGTTAAATTCAATACCTCCAAGACACAGTTTCTGGCTATCTCTTTATCTTCTTCTCCTCCTGATCCCCCCTACTGTCTTCGAAACTAACGAAATCTACCCTCTTATTTCTATCAACATATTAGGAATCCATATTGCCTCTAATTTGTCTTGGAGGAATCACATAATCCAAATTTCTAAATCTTGACCCAAAAAATTTGGGGTTTTGTTTCGTTTTCGTCATTACTTTTCCTCTTTACAGTTACTTGATAGGGTTGAATTTAAGGAGTCAGACGCATTAATGATTCTTCTCTTACTTCTAATCTGGATTCTCTTTCTCCATTCTATCACTACTACTTCCATCGCTGCTCTGATGAGTCGGCGAGTTGCATCCCTCCCCCACTGCCGAGGCCGCGTAACACTCGCCAAACGGCCTCATCTCACAGGTACTGTATGGAGATTTGTAGCTCGCGGATTGGTCGGTGCAGCGACTGCTCTTTCCCATTTACCTCCAGACTCTGGAACTCTCTTCCTCCTTCTGCCTTTCCAAATTCTTATGACTTTTCATCCTTCAAAAAGCAGATCTATCGTCATTTCAGGGCCTACTCTTCCATATCTCTGGGTCCTCCGTACTTTGACTGTTTTTTCTGTCTATCGTTTTCCTTTGTGTAACATTACCTCTTCTCTGCCTTGTCCTTAACCTTTTTCTTTTCCTTCGTCTTGGAATTTTCTCG
>JAXCGZ010021213.1:7500-20000 GCA_037179515.1 Halocaridina rubra | reverse complement strand
CTGGCAACGCCGTCATTTCCCAATTGGCAATGCTGTAACTGAATTGTGTTGTTAAATGCAATACTTAAGACTGTAACTATCCTTATGATCCTTAAAGAGGGTGATTTGCTGAGGCAATATCAGTCTATACAAAAGATGACATCCCTTAAGTAAAACTGTGGCCAAGTCAATGCACACATCCATTCTAAGGATCTGGGTGGAGTTTTTCTACCTTAACCCTTCAGCATGCCTTGATTCTGAAATGAAGGAAAATACTAAGGTGGTGATTTCCCCTTTCCCTAGGTTATCCTCATTTGTCGATTTTTACAGAAAGGGGAACATGGAGGCGGTATTCTTATTCTCACCTAAAGGGCATGAATTAATATTTACAGAAGAAGAGAGACAGGATGAGGTATGGGAAGCAGAAGACGCTAAAATTTTAGCCTGGATAACACTCAATCATCTCTAAGAAAAATAAAAAATACAGTCATTTACAGAACGAATGAATTGGAAGGAGAGGGTGGTGGTGAATGTTCAGTTGATCACTTAAATCTATTCCAGAAAGTTGCTATTTGCCGTTTCATATGTCAGTATTTATCCCCATTTGAATGGGGGTGGACAAAGACAGATTGGAGCTGAGGAATTAAGGCTGGATACTCGAGGATTAATTTTAGAAGATTGGCCTATGTTCCAATTTGTAACTTTTTCCATGTCTTTATATAGCAAGTTTTTTCTGTATAAGTTTTTAGGTTTCGTAGCATATTAGGGTAAAACAATATTTAATAAGAATATAGTTTTTTTATCACTCTGAAAAAAGTAATTCTGAACTCACTATGTAAAGCTTCAAATATATTCAATATATATATATATATATATATATATATATATATATATATATATATATATATATATATATATAATATATATATATATATATATATATATATATATATATATATATATATATATATATATATATATATATATATATATATATATATATATATATATATATATATATATATATATTACTCAAAATGTATTTAATACATAAATAAGTAAAACAAAAATATCTAAAAATAATTACGTCAATTAATATATTTACAAAGGACACTTCCGCGTCTCGAGGTTTAGCTCTCTCTCGAGTTATTATCTCAATCACGCTTCGTACAGCTTCATTTCTTCAGAATCACTTTAAGAGAGGAGGGCAAAGTGGCATCCCTTGAGTGGAATTCAATGTCCACCCAAAAAGCTTAGTGAGCAAGCCATTAGAGCATGGGATCTATGGTAGAACAGTATCCTTAGGATCCCCCTGCTTCGATAGGACCAAATAACGCATGTCCCACTGGTTTGGTATAAAAAGGATCAATTGAAGAAAAAGCACCTCAAAACTATCAACCCAGAAGGTTACGTTTTCAATCCTTCATGGAAGTTTGCATAGCTTCTGGATCAACTACCAAATCTTGAAGCAGTATATATAAGTAAAGTGTTGAGGGAGTCAAAGACCCCATTGAGGAAATAGGGATGTGACTAAAATATTTAAGGCATGTCCCGACGAGTAGGCCTGGTAGGCGCGCGTGCCTATCATCGGGCACTTATCAGCCGAGGCCCGGTGATCGGAGGCAAGTATTGGAGGTACGACACTGCTAGACGAAAGTTACCATCTCTTTTATTTAGCCAATCTTCTCACCATGTTTACTTCTTTGTGTTATTTTTCTTTATACATACACCAGTTATTATGCTACACAACAGTTTATTCTTCTAAGGTACTGGCACCGTCGGCCATGCCCGCCCATTCATCACCTCTGCCGTTTGGACAACATTCACTAGTATGCACGGCAGAAGTTGCCCTCCAACCGCACTGCACAGCGGACACAACCGCTCGTCTGGACAGGCCTTTAGTATATCTCGAGAGACAGCATCAATCGACAGCTTGAGGTATGTTTTCTCCAATTAAGGGTGTGACTGTCATATTTAGGTTAGGTAAGGCTTGGTTAGATTGAGTTAGGTTAGTTAGACTGGAAAAAAACGGTTCCTTACAATAGCCTCAATTGCGTTTTCTCCAGCTGAGCCCCCCCCCTATATTAAAATAAAGTACATAATATTTTCCTTGGGCGCCCTATAGCAGAAGATACTTAATAACACATAATAGCACTCAAGCAAAAAACTTTCAATTATATCCATTACTGGGAATAACTGCAATTGGCAGCAATTATCTCAAATGGCAGGAGAGGTGACTGGCGGGGAAGGGAGAGGAATGGAGGAATCTGGTTGGGAGTGGAGGCAATTGGAGGAAAGAGGAAGAGATTGGAAGGAAGAAATTTGAGGAAGGGACTGAAGAGGAAATACAGGGACTGGAGGGGATAAAAGAGGATTAGAGGGGAGAAGAAATGACTGAAGGGGAGAGGGGAACTGGAGGGACTGAAGGATGCTGGGGAGGATACGAAGAGACTGAAGGGAGGAAAGGGCTGGATGGGAGATAAGAGGAGTAAAGGGGACTGGAGAGGAGATAAGGAGATTGTAGGGGACTGGGGGAAGTAAAGAGGATTATAAGGGGAGAGGAGGAGACTGCAAAGGAGAGATATTTGAGGTAGGGGTTGGGGGGGATATGATGGGACTGGAGGGACTGAAAGCGGATTGGAACAAATTGCAGGGGAGAAGAGAATTTTCGAAGGAAGAAATATGAGAGGAAAGGACTTGAGGGGAGGTAAGGGGACTGGAGGAGAAGGAGGGGATTGGAGGCAAGGAAGGGACTGGAGGGGACATGAGTGAGTGGAGAGACTATTATCTTTAGGGGAATGTGCAAATATAATGCATTATCTTCTTCTTCAGGTATTTTCCTCAGTTTTTCCCACTTTCATGTGGATTAGTTACTACTGACCAGCATTCTCTACTCATTTCTGTTGAACATGTAGAAAATACAGAATGAAATATAGAATAATATACAGAAATAAATATATCATATATACATTCATGACAAAGAAAACAGAAAATGAAAAAAAAAAAACGATTAAGAGTAAGCTTTAACTTTATAAATTATAGAAGCAAAAATACAAAACTGAAAAGTAAAAAAAAAATATTAATATCAATCTGTATCGTTCAATATACCCAAACAATAGTAGTCTTCATTCTTGTAACAACAACAACAACAACTACTACTGCTATAATAATAATAATAATAATAATAATAATAATAATAATAATAATAATAATAATAATAATAATATTAATAATAATTATAATAATAATAATAATAATAATAATAATAATAATAATAATAATAATAATAATAATAATAATAATAATCATAATAATCATAATATTAATAATAATAATAATAATAATAATAATAATAATAATAATAATAATAATAATAATAATAATAATAATAATAATAATAATAATAATAACAATAATAATAACAGTAATAGTAATAATAATAATAATAATAATAATAATAATAATAATAATAATAATAATAATAATAATAATAATAATAATAATGATAATAATAATAATAATAATAATAATAATAATAATAATAATAATAATAATAATAATAATAATAATAATAATAATAATAATAATAATAATAATAAGAAGAAGAAGAAGAAGAAGAAGAAGAAGAAGAAGAAGATTCAAAGGCAAAATGACGATACAAATCTTCTCAAGCATCATGAGAAGAGTTAAGAAACGTATCTTCTATGCATAAGAAGTAATGATATCAAAATACATAAGGTAGAAATGTTACTTAACACTTTATATTTAATATTTTCGTCGACAGCAATATTTGAACGACCCAAAATAATAAAAAAGTTACAGAAATATATAACATCTTTATTTTGTGTTATCATATGGGGTCACTGTTTCTCACTAGCCACTTAAACACTAGTACTGATATTGGCTGAAAGTTTTATGGCACTGATGCCTTGCTAGCACCAACCCACCTGGCCCCGAGTTGAGGTGGCTCAATGGCTGCACTTCATAAGCATTATCAATAAATTTTAATAATTTGACCAGTGAATATCTAATCCATAAAAAAGTAAATAATTGCTAGCAAGCATTTTATGTTTATTGTTAATTACACCACAGCGCAAAATTATAGCTCATTACACCACAGCTCAGAAATGTAATGGAAACACAGCATACAGAGGTGCAATTACCCCTTAATTAAGCGACTCTCGGGTATGAAATTGCTTCTGAAATTCAGTGGAAATTCGTAAGAGATGAGTTAGGCAACATTAAGGATGCTTTCATGGAAGGTTTGTGTGAGTGTATGGCCTGCACTTCGATTCACTTCCTGTTTGCTCCATGTGCTTCGATCCTCTATACTCAAAAAAATTTGGTAATAACTTCTGAAATTCAGTGGAAATTCACAGGAAATGAGTAATGCAACGGTATCTTTGTGTGTGTATCATCCGCAGTTCGATTCAAACTTTATTTGCCCTATGACTTTCTATTCTCACAATATAAAAAAGATCTGTAATATCAGTTCCGGAATGCAGTGAACACTGATAACAGAGAGAAGTAATAAAATACTACCTGTGTTTTCACGGAACATTTGTGTATAACCTGCAGTTCGATGAAGTCTTCTCTCCAACAAAAAAGAAAACATTTTAGCCTCATATAATTATACTCCACATCCAATTTATCTCCAGTTCGACTCCCAAAAATGGTTTCGTCACAGGATCTCTTCCTCTGGGGACCGCGGTAGCGCAGTAGTTAAAGCCCTCGACTAGGGAAGTGCAAATAATCATCCAAGACCATCACGGGGAGTCAGGAAGGGCATGCAACCCTAGTTCCTCAGCTCCAACCCGTCTATGCAAATCCCCATTCGAATGGGGATTAATAGTGACGCATTAGAAGGCAAGCAAAGCATCTTTTCCTTTGATATTCTAGGAGAATAAGGCAAATGGTGATTATACCTCCTCTGAAAGCATCCAATTACCTCAACTACAGACTTAATGAGCCAACTTTGTAATGTATGGTGTCAGTGATGGGATAAAATCATCACTAACTAGCGATTAAGGACGGGTAATAACGCTCATTTATTATTATTATTATTATTATTATTATTATTATTATTATTATTATTATTATTATTATTATTATTATTATTATTATTATTATTATTATTATTATTATTACTATTATTACTATTATTATTATTATTATTATTATTATTATTATTATTATTATTATTATTATTATTATTATTATTATTATTATTATTATTATTATTATTATTATTATTATTATTATTATTATTATTATTATTATTATTATTAGTGTGTATGTAGTCAAATAAACATATTATCAAATAAGCTAACACGAAACATCTAATTGCTCTTGACCAGAATTTGAACCCAAAGCAAATTTGGCAATCCATCAATGTGCATACAGGGTTGCCAGGTCTTACTGTACTCACATGACAACTCTGATTGTGATATATGGCATTTTGAAAAAGGACAGTCTTTATGGCAATTACAAAATTAAAATAGAAAACTTAAAATAAACAATATACTTGACATACATTATTCAAGAAAAAAAAATGGCAGACTCTTTGAAATTTACAGAAATAAAATCAGAACTGAAAATTAACGATGCATTTAGCATGCTCTAATGCAGCTGAGACACACACCTAAACACCTATATCTCACAGCATTCAGTAAATATCTGAAGTGCTTCTTCACCTTCATTATTATCCCATTCCATATCTCATACTCAGACATACTAATATCAATATTTTTCTGCAATTCTTCTGGGACAATAAAATCTTTGTGACACGCACTGTTGAAAATTAAAAGTGACCTTATCATCAAGATGCTCTTTAAAGGCTTGTTCCCCATTCCATTTCTTATTTCCGTCGCAGTTAAGGCAGCCTGACTGAAAGTTCTTTCAATAAATGTATTTTAGTTAGGTAAACATAACTTAGTTAACACTAATTTTGCCAGACTTAATTAATATTGCACACCAACTTCATTTTTAAAATCACACACAGAATAACAAAATTTTATATGATATTTGAGGTTAAGTCCCTGCACTTGTCCAGTCACACAGCCTGACACTTTTGTGCTCCTTTTCTAAGTCAGCTACAGATATGTCTGTGGTGCTAAATCTTTCAAGGTTCACTTCACGAAACTTATCACGTTTACTTTGGAAGAGAAGAACATCTGGAGGAAATGCTTGCAAGGTATCAAGAAACTTCAATTTCTCAAGCGGCCTCGTGGTCACTTCATTTACTGCTGTCTTCAAAACATTCAGATTTTTTTTTATTAATGTACCTGTGCACTTGTTAATTTTGCTTCTGATAGTTCTTTGTAAAATTTAGCCCCAAATATTAATTCTGTCATAGGTCTTAAATGTATGTGTCCAACCTGTTCATATATTCTCATGAATACAGTAATATATATTCGACTCCTTATTGAAATGTAAAAATAATTCAAGCCCTTCAACAAATGACACTGATCAGCTTTAAATCCTGAAAGGAAGCATTCATTTGCTCAAATTCATTTATCAATGGGAAGGCAAATACCAAACACAGATAATTTGACCTGCCATTTAGCATTTCAAGCAGTATTTTCCAACTGTAATTTTTGGTGTACTTAATAAGCCTGAAATATCCTATGGGCTCATCCCATTGAGTGACACTTTGACCTAAAGTGGCAACTTCACCAAGGAGGGATGAGAGATATGAAGGCAATTCAGCAAAGGCATACTTTTCACACTGAATTAAACTGTGGCGTTAACATTTAACAAAAATACAAGTAGGAGAATGTTTTTTTATCTTAGTGTTCACAGAGTAATGAATTCCACATAATGAATATGCACAATCAGTACCGAGCCTCATAATAATGCTAAAGGGGTCATCTTGTTCATCAAAATAAGATTCGATGTCTGAGAAGAGTGACGATGTGTTACATAAGGTAATTTGCAGTAGTGTCTAGATGCTTGCTACAAATGATGGGATCTCTCTTTTTTTTTTTAAAATGTCTCACACGCTTAATGGCGATTCTCTGGCAAAAAAAGGGGAAATCGACTCCAAATTATAGCAATTTTTTTACATCAATTATATTCTGTCATATAAAATGGCAATTTTCCTGGAGACACGAGATTTCTGGTATAAATTGCCATTGATGGCACGACCTGATAACCCAGTGTGCATAGGGTGCTACCAACTGTGTCTTATGCACGTGAGTGGACTGTCAAGTCAGTCGTAACGTCTACTCCTCTCTCTCTCTCTCTACACACACAGATTATATATATATATATATATATATATATATATATATATATATATATATATATATATATTATATATATATATATATTTATATATATACATATATATATATATATATATATATATATATATATATATATATATATATATATATATATATATATATATATATATATATATATATATATATATATATATATATATATATATATATATATAACTATATATATAACTATATATATATAACTATATATATATATATATATATATATATATATATATATATATATATATATATATATATATATATATATATATATATATATATAACTATATATAACTATATATAAATATATATATATATATATATATATATATATATATATATATATATATATATATATATATATATATATATATATATATATATATATATATATATATATATATATATATATATATATAACTATATATATATAACTATATATATAACTATATATATATAACTATATATATAACTATATATATATAACTATATATATATATATATATATATATATATATATATATATATATATATATATATATATATATATATATATATATATATATATATATATATATATATATATATATATATATATATATATATATATATATATATATATATATATATATATATATATATATATATATATATATATATATATATATATATATATATATATATATATATATATATATATATATATATATATATATATATATATATATATATATATATATATATATATATATATATATATATATATATATATATATATATATATGTATATTCGGAGTCTAAGACCTCTGTTACGCCCTTTCTCACCTCAATCCTGGGTTATATTCTAATTTATCGCCGTTCCACAACATTCAGTCTAATTAAGGTAATTATTCATTTTAATCCACTTTGTTCAACTCAAAGGATTTAGACCCCACAAGATCAAAACTTCTTTCAGACCCGTTTGCTCCAAATCGCACCATTAAAACAATTTTGTGATGAGATAATAAGGACTAGCCAAGAAACGCGCATTCACCACGATCCACACATACATCAAACACTCCTCTTAGCTCCTTGGGAATAAAGGGTGCCACGTTCCCCCCCCCCTTCCATCCTGCTTGCGCTACTCCCAAGGTAGGGGGGCAAGGATATATATATATATATATATATATATATATATATATATATATATATATATATATATATATATATTATATATATATATATATATATAAGTACAAACTGTTAGCATACAGCACTAAATAGTAAGGAAGCCCATCAGTGAAACAAAACTTATAAAACAATGCTATATTTCGGATCCTAACTGGATCCCTTCTCAAGCACAACTTGAGAAGGGATCCAGTTAGGATCCGAAATCTAGCATTATTTTATAAGTTTTGTTTCACTGATGGGCTTCCTTACTATATATATATATATATATATATATATATATATATATATATATATATATATATATATATATATATATATATATATATATATATATATATATATACATATATATATATATATATATATATATATATATATATATTTATTTAATTTTTTTTTTACCTTGGCATTTTGCCCCATTTTGGGGGGTAGCCGACAACAAAGAACATGCAAAATAACACAACGTGTGGTAACACTTCGTTTTTCTAGCAATGACACGTCGCTTCGTACATCCAAATCCCCTACTGCCCCTACTACAGGTTGCCTCTAAAAGGCACTCCATGATAACAGCAGATGCCAATCAGAACTGCAGCACAATCATTCGCCACTCATTTCTATTTCTAGCACGCTCACTTGCCTCCCTCACATCCATTCTCCTATCATTCAAGGCCCTCCTTACTCCATCCATCCACCCCAACCTAGGCCTCCTCCTGGCATTTCTCCCATCAACATCAGATTTAATTACCTTTTTCAGTAGTCGTTCATAATCCATCGTTTCTACATGACCAAACCATCTCAAAACATTTATATTTACTCTAGCTGCCAAATCTCTCCTCACACCCATTCTCGCTCTCACTTCATTCCTAACCCTATCCAACCGTGATACACCAGTCATACTCCTCATACATTTCATCTCAAACACATTTAGTTTCTGTCTCTCAGTTTCTTTCATACCCCATAACTCTGAACCATACATTATAGTGGGCACAACCACTTTCTCATTCAAAATTATCTTAACATTCATTCCCAGCCCTCTAATCTTCATTACTCCCTTCAATGCAACAAACACTTTGCATCCTTCATTCACTCTGTGATGCACATCTGCTTGCACGCCACAATTTGCAGCTATAACTGAACCTAAATATTTGAACTGGTCTACTTCCTTAAGTGCCTTTCCATTCAACATAACATTCAGTCTAGCACCATTCTCGATTTTTTGTACACCTCACAACCTTACTCTTTCCCACATTCACTCGTAACTTCCTTCTCTCACACATCCTCACAAATTCTGTCACTAACTGACACAGCTTACTCTCAAGAGTCTGCCACCACCACAGTATCATCTACAAATAGCAACTGATTCAACTCCCACTCATTTTCATTCCCATCTACAAGATTCAATCCGCTACCAAGTACTCGAGCATTCACCCCTCTTACCACTTCATCCATATACAAATTGAACATCCACAGTGACATCACACATCCCTGTCTCAACCCCACTCTCACTGCAAACCACTCACTTACTTCATTCCCCACCCTAACACAAGCTTTACTGCCCACATATAAACTCTTCTCTGCTCGTAACAATTTACCACCAATTCCATATAATCTCAAAACATTCCACATTGCATCTCTATCAATTCTATCCTACCCTTTCTCCAGATATATATATATATATATATATATATATATTATATATATATATATATATATATATATATATATATATATATATATATATATATATATATATATATATATATATATATATATATATATATATATATATATATATATATATATATATATATATATATATATATATATATATATATATATATATATATATATATATATATATATATATATATATATATATATATATATATATATATATATATATATATATATATATATATATATATATATATATATATATATATATATATATATATATATATATATATATATATATATATATATATATATATATATATATATATATAATTCTCTTTCACGAGAAAAACGTGTATATTGCAAATATAAATGACCTTGGCAAGGTAAGGAATATGAAAGAAATTTTGGGATTCTTAGTACTTAGTACTTTCAAGTGTATTACTTATCATCAAAGGAATCTGATCTGTACAAACGAATGAAGCGATATATATATATATATATATATATATATATATATATATATATATATATATATATATATATATATATATATATATTGCTTTATTCGTTTATGCAAATCAGATTCCTCTGAAGATAAGTAATATACTTGAAAGTACTAAGCACTAAAGATCTGAAAATTTCAATCAGTTTCCACACACACACACACACACACACACACACACACACACACACACACTATGTGTGATAACATATCTTGGTTAGCAAGTCAGTTTATCAGTTAGGAAGAATATATAACAGAAACAGGTGGGTGCCACCTCAAACACAAATTCGAATTTTCCATCAGGTTTGACTTTTGTTTTTCTTTTTCTTTTTATACTTAAATTACCATGGTCAAGTTTTTAAGTTAAGATGTGTGTTACTAGAAAGGAGACAAACTGAGACACTAAATAGCACTTATATGGAGATATAAAAATTCTGTGTGAAGCTAAATTAGAAGTTTTTCTCTTTTCTTTTTTTTCCTCTTTCTCGTCTTCTTTCTATATTCTGTGAGAGGGAGAACATAAAAATGAAGCCATCTCTGTCCCAAACCTCTCCCACCCATGGGTCGGGAGAAGGGGTAGTCATCAGGGGACTTAAACAGAGAATCAAGAAGTTAGAGGAAATGGTTATAAGCATTGATGATAAAATTCGGAATATGGATGGAGAAATGAAAGAGAATGAAACACTCAGAGAACAAATAAGATCTTTGGAGGAAGCAAATAAAGCACAAGGGCAGGAGAGAAAGGAACTAGAAAAAAGAATAAAGAAGCTGGAAGGGGAAAAGAGTCAACTAGAATCTAGAATTTCTAAACAAGAAGATAAAAACAAACAGCTGAATGACAACCTAAAGGAATTAGATGTTAGTTCACTGCTCTCTTCTGAGAGAGACGAGATTGCTGCTTGGAATGTTCAGATTAAGGAAAACATTGAACAGTTCAGAAAAGAGTTCCAGGAGCTGAATATGGAAAATGATGCCATGAAAACGTCCTTTGCTGATGCACTAAAGGGGAATGTGGCAGTAAAAGAGGCTGTAAAGGTGGTGGCACTGGAAAACATACAAACAGTTGACTATAAAGAGACAGTAATCGAAAAAATGAAAGACGTTGTGATGGAAAGGGCAAACCCACTCATCAGACAGGCACTTGATAAGGAGAAGACATTGGTAATCTCAGGCATAAGTGAATCCCAGGAGCCAACATGGCAGGGGAGACTTGAAGAAAATAAAGCTAGCGTTGTAGACCTGATAAGAAAGCTTGGAGTAGTATGTGGTCCTGAGGATATTGTAAACATACACCAACTAGGTAAATATTCGAGGGAAGGAAAGCCGAGACCAACAAAAGTAACCTTTGAGAGAGGGGAAACATGTAGGGAAATATTGTTGAGAAAAAAAAGTCTAAAAGACCTTCAAGAATGCAAAGAAGTGTTCATTAGACGATACAGAACACAGGAAGAGATGGGAAAGATCAAAAACTTGTTGCAAGAGGCAAGAAGGTTAAATGATGAAAGAAATGAAGAAGAGAAGAAAAATTTTCGTTACAGAATACTTCCAGACAAAGGGGAGATAAAGAAGATAATGACAGAAGATCAGGGGATGGGGCCTCATTAAGATTGTTATACACAAATGCTGATGGATTAGCTGGTAAGGCAGTAGAATTAAAAGATAGGATTCACAACAGTAAGGCAGATATAGTAGCAATTACAGAGACTAAGTTGAGTGAGGACATAAACAGTGTCACAGTTTTTCCTAAGGGCTTCAGAATACTAAGGGTTGAAAGATGTGAGAGGACTGGTGGAGGGATAGCACTGCTCATAAGTGAGAGGATTCAAGTTGAAGAAATAAACTTGGCTATAGAAAGTGAGTTCAGGGAATTTCTTGTTGCTCGC
>JAXCGZ010021212.1:55000-66742 GCA_037179515.1 Halocaridina rubra | reverse complement strand
TTATGTGTGTCACAATTTATGCTGCCATTTCGGTGGTTTTGCTTTGAATAACTTCATCCACGACATATCAGGAGAGTAGATTGTCAGTCTGTTTTAGTAACACTGTTTTATGGTGTTGATTTGAGGAAAGGATTTGAAGGGTTGTCTGTGTTGGATCTGGATATACACAGTAAATCTCTTTTCAAGTCTGGCTTCCAAACTTTCACTTTTGAAAGCTTTTTCCTCCTTCTTTTTGCGTGTATGTGTTTTTGCTTCATTCTCTCCAGCACAATTCCTTCACCCTTTTTTGTTGAATTCACTGCATCTGAAAAACTGAAAGATTTTCATATTATGGATTTTCATTATCTCTGTAGAGGTAAAACACATGCTTGTAAGTTGCAAGTATATATTTAGATAATAAAAGAGCTAAAAGGTTTTTACTGAAAGCTTTCAAGAGAAATCTCTCTCTCTCTCTCTCTCTCTCTCTCTCTCTCTCTCTCTCTCTCTCTCTCTCTCTCTCTCTCTCTCTCTCTCTCTCTCTCTCTCTCTCTCTCTCTCTACATACATGCATGCATGCATGCATGCATACATACATACATACATACATACATACATACATACATACATACATACATACATACATACATACATACATACATACATACATACATACATACATACATACATACATACATACATACATACATACATACATACATACATACATACATACATACATACATACATACATACATACATGCACACACACTCACACACACACACACACAGCGTGCACACACACAGTACACACATCCCAGTATCTCTTAAATTTTTCCTTGTGTTTTTGAGTGAATAAGTGCTTAGTGGAAAACCTTATCATAATTTCCCTAAATCTGAAATCCTACCTGCAGAGTATTGTGAGTACAAAGCTTATATTTGTTGTATGACGAGGCTGTCCAAAATATTAAAGGAAAAAACTGAGAACATTTTCGTGAGGGAGAGAGAAGAATCTGTCCTGTTCTGCCTTGAAGGAAATTAGAAGAGTTGCCAGAGGTGAAGCCATCACATCACATTACCTAATTTTTTGTGCAATCTATGGAAAGTTCTTAAGCCGTTTACCTGATCCTGTTGTTCCATATATTGTTAAAATCAGTATCCTTCCCATTTATATTAACTTGTTAGTTAGTTTGATACACGAAATAATTGAATAAATAAATAAATACCAAAAATACACCTGTCAACAGTACTGAGTTAAGTTGCCAAGTAGTACAGCTGTCTCATTTTCTCCATTTTTTTTCTTTCTTTTAGCTTTCTCTTTGATTATTTTTTTTATTTTGTATATATATTGAGTTAAATGTAAAGTCTAATCCTGTGATAACATATCTTGGTTAGCAAGTGAGTTTATCGGTTAGGAAGAATATATAGCAGAAACAGGTGGGTGCTTCCTCAGACACAAATTTGAATTTTCCTTCAGGTTTGACTTTTGTTTTGTTGCATTTTTTTTACTTCTTCTTTTTATCCTCAAATTACCATAGTCAGATTTTTAAGTTAAGATGTGTGTTACCAGAAAGGAGATAAACTGAGTCACGAAATAGCACTTATATGGAGATATAAAAATTCTGTGTGAAGCTTAAATAAAAGTTTTTCTCTCTTTTTTTCTCTCTCTCTTCTTCTTTCTATATTCTGTGAGAGGGAGAACATAAAAATGAGGCCATCTCTGTCCCAAACCTCTCCCACACATGGGTCGGGAGGAGGGGTAGCCATTAGGAGACTTAAACAGAAAATCAAGAATTTAGAGGCAATGGTTATAAGCCTTGATTAAAAAATTCGGAATATGGATGGAGAAATGAAAGAGAATGAAACACTCAGAGAGGAAATAAGATCTTTGGAGGAAGCAAATAAAGCACAAGGGCAGGAGAGAAAGGAACTAGAAAAAAAGAATAAAGAAGCTGGAAGGGGAAAAGAGTGAACTAGAAACTAGAATTTCTAAACAAGAAGATAAAAACAAACAGCTGAATGATAACCTAAAGGAATTAGATGTTGGTTCACTGCTCTCTTCTGAGAGAGACGAGATTCCTGCTTGGAATGTCCAGATTAAGGAAAACATTGAACACTTCAGAAAAGAATTCCAGGAGCTGAATATGGAAAATGATGATATGAAAACTTCCTTTGCTGATGCACTAAAGGGGAATGTGGCAGTAAAAGAGGCTGTAAAGGTGGTGGCACTGGAAAACATACAAACATTTGACTATAAAGAGACAGTAATCGAAAAAAATAAAAGACGCTGTGATGGAAAGGGCAAACCCATTCATCAAACAGGCACTTGATAAAGAGAAGACAGTGGTAATCTCAGGCATAAGCGAATCCCAGGAGCCAACATGGCAGGGGAGACTTGAAGAATATAAAGCTAGGGTTGTAGACCTGATAAGAAAGCTTGGAGTAGTATGTGGTCCTGAGGATATTGTAAACATACACCAACTAGGTAAATATTCGAGGGAAGGAAAGCCGAGACCAACAAAAGTAATCTTTGAGAGAGGGGAAACATGTAGGGAAATATTGTTGAGAAAAAAAAGTCTAAAAGACCTTCAAGAATTCAAAGAAGTGTTCATTAGACGATACAGAACACAGGAAGAGATGGGAAAGATCAAAAACTTGTTGGAAGAGGCAAGAAGGTTAAATGAGGAAAGAAATGAAGAAGAGAAGAAAAATTTTCATTTCAGAGTTCTTCCAGACAAAGGGGAGATAAAGAAGATAATGACAGAAGATCAGGGGATGGAGCCTCATTAAGATTGTTATACACATATGCTGATGGATTAGCTGGTAAGGCAGTAGAATTAAAAGATAGGATTCACAACAGTAAGGCAGATATAGTAGCAATTACAGAGACTAAATTGAGTGAGGACATAAACAGTGTCACAGTTTTTCCTAAGGGCTTCAGAATACTAAGGGTTGAAAGATCTGAGAGGACTGGTGGAGGGATAGCACTGCTCATAAGTGAAAGGATTCAAGTTGAAGAAATAAACTTGGCTATAGAAAGTGAGTTCAAGGAATTTCTTGTTGCTCGCATAAATACTGGGTCAGAGAGCATTATAATAGCTGTTGTATATAACCCACCAAGGAACCAGAATAGGCTTGAAGTTTATGAGAAAAGTCATATAGGTACTATTGAAGTCATAAACTCAGTTGTTAACATGGTACGGGAGAGAAAATGTAGGATTTTGATTATGGGATATTTTAATCATAAAGAGATAGATTGGATAAATCTTGACCCACACAGTGGTGAGGACTCATTCGGGGCACGATTCCTAGATTGCGTAAAAGGAAATTTCCTACTCCAACATGTAATG
The DNA here is from genome assembly GCA_037179515.1 of Halocaridina rubra. Taxonomy (NCBI): domain Eukaryota; kingdom Metazoa; phylum Arthropoda; class Malacostraca; order Decapoda; family Atyidae; genus Halocaridina; species Halocaridina rubra. Next base: position 63,416 of record JAXCGZ010021212.1, on the reverse strand, counting down.
GAACCAACGAGGGCCAGGGGTGAGGGATGAGACATCACTACTTGATCTAGTATTCACATATAATGTGTTGGATATTGAAAAAATTGAGTATGAACCACCAATTGGAAAGAGTGACCACTGTGTGTTGTTGATGGAGTATATCATTGATGATATTCTGCCTGAGAGTAGAGGCACTGAGGACATGAGGAGGAACTATCCGAAAGGAGATTACATCAAAATGAATGAGCTTTTTGCAGTTATTGACTGGAGAACCTTATTTTACGACAAATCTGTACAAGAAATGTATGACATCTTTTGTGAGATATATGGGAAGATAGTAGATTGCTGAATACCTGTCACCAAAGTAGGTATAATTCATGCCATAGAGAAATGGTTCGATAATGGGTGTAAAAGAGCTAAGGAGTGGAGAGACAAATGCTGGAAAAGGTATAGGAGGAGAAAAAACATAAATGCTTGGCAAACCTACAAAAGAGCAAGAAATGACTACCTAAGTAAAAGGAGAGAGGCAGAGAGAGACTATGAGAGGGAAATCACCAGGAAGGCTAAAGAAAATCCCAAGCTTTTCCACAGCTTTATCAGAGGAAAACTGAAGGTAAAAGAACAGATTTTAAGGTTAAAGAGAGCGGATGGAAGCATCACTGAGACGGATGAAGAGATCTGCCAAGAATTGAACAAGGAGTTTCAGTCAGTATTTACAGGAGAAAATACCCCACCCCCTCAGATTGCAGAGATAGAAGCTCAAGGGCCGGTATTAGAGAACATCAACCTTACAGTCACAGAAGAATGCAAAGCGCTGATGGATTTAGATGTTCATAAAGCTACAGGTCCTCATGACATATCCTCTCATGTACTTAAAAAATGCGCAAACTCAATATCAGTGGCACTAAGTATCATATTTGAAAAGTCACTGGAGTCAGGGGAGATTCCAAGATGTTGGAAACAAGCAAACTTGATACCTACCTTCAAAAAGGGATGGAGGGACACTGCTCTGAACTACAGACCAGTTTCCTTGACCAGCATAGTTTGCAAAGTTATGGAGAAACTACTAAGGAAACATAATTCTCTTCACTTGGAATCCTTCAACTTTTTGTCAGTGAGGCAACATGGCTTCAGAGAAGGTAGATCAACAGTAACAAACTTATTAGAATTTTATGAGGAGGTAAGCCGAATCTTACAGGAAAGAGAGGGCTGAGTAGATTGCATATTCCTAGACTTCCAGAAAGCGTTTGACCCTGTTCCACATGGGAGACTTATTAAGAAGCTGTAAGCAATGGCTAGAATAGGTGGAAATGCTTTGGAATGGATAAAAACTTACTTAGAAGGAAGGGAACAGAGGGTTAGAGTAAGACACTCAGTGTCTGAATGGAGAAGAGTTAGTAGTGGAGTTCCACAGGGTTCAGTTTTAGGGCCACTTTTGTTCCTTGTATATGTAAATGACCTACCAGAGTCTATAAATTCATTCATGAATATGTTTGCAGATGATGCAAAGATTGTGAAGAAAGTAAAAAACGAGAACAATGTTAGAGGACTTCAGGAGGATCTAAATAATCTGCATGAGTGGTCAGAAAACTGGCTAATGAAATTCAATACTTCAAAATGTAAGGTAATGAGAATGGGTACAAGTGCAAGATGTCCCAAGCTTGACTAATCTGTGGCTGGAGTACAACTTCAAGAAACAGAAAATGAGAGAGATCTAGGAGTAAACATACTGGCAGATTTGTCTCCAGAAATACATATAAATGGCATAGTAAGGGCAGCATATGCATTCTTATCAAATGTAAGGGTAGCCTTTAGGCACATGGACAAGGAAATGTTCAGAAATATTTATGTAACCTAATTGAGGCCAAAACTCGAATATGCAGCCCCCTTTTGGAATCCACACTAGAAAAAGCACATAGCTAAACTTGAAAAAGTTCAAAGACATGCCACGAAACTGGTGCCAGAAATGCGCAATCACAGTTATGATGAGAGGCTGAGGGAATTAGACTTACCATCACTCGAAGCTAGAAGATTGAGGGGGGATATGGTGACAGTCTTTAAATTCCTTCATGGTTATGATAGAGTGGATAGGGATCGATATCTTGATATGGCTGGCTCTAGAACTAGAGGTCATAGTTTGAAGCTTCGTAAGAAAATTTCTTTGCAGGATGTAAGGAAATACTTTTTCAGTGTAAGAGTAGTTGAGAATTGGAATTCGCTAAGCGAGGAGGTAGTTAATGCTATCTCAATCCATAGTTTTAAGGACAGGTATGATAAGTATCACAAAGTATAAAATGGAACCGATCAGGAGACGGGAAGATACGAGCTCTAGGCTTTTTCCCGTAAACACAATTAGGTAATCACAATTAGGTAATCACACACACACGCATGCATACATACATACATACATACATACATACATACATACATACATACATACATACATACATACATACATACATACTTACATACATACATACATACATACATACATACATACATACATACATACATACATACATACATACATACATACATACATACATACATGCATGCATGCATGCATGCATGCATGCATGCATGCATGCATACATACATACATACATACATACATACATACATACATACATACATACATACATACATACATACATACATACATACATACATACATACATACATACATACATACATACATACATACATACATACATACATACATACATACATACATACATACATACATACATACATACATACATACATACATACATACATACATACATATATATATATATATATATATATATATATATATATATATATATATATATATATGTCAGTCTATCTAACTTTCTATCAATCCATCTATCTGTCTATCAATATATCTTTCAGTCTGTCTATCTAATTTCGTAAATTGCCCAATTTAATTGATAATTTATATATATGGAGTAGTGTGTTAGCATTCAGCTTCACGATACAGAACTTTGTATAACAGAGAGAGAGAGAGAGAGAGAGAGAGAGAGAGAGAGAGAGAGAGAGAGAGAGAGAGAGAGAGAGAGAGAGAGAGAGAGAGAGAGAGAGAGAGAGAGAGAGAGAGAGAGAGAGAGAGAGAGAGAGAGAGAGAGAGAGAGAGAGAGAGAGAAGAGAGAGAGAGAGAGAGAGAGAGAGAGAGAGAGGAGAGAGAGAGAGAGAGAGAGGAGAGAGAGAGAGAGAGAGAGAGAGAGAGAAGAGAGAGAGGAGAGAGAGAGAGAGAGAGAGAGAGAGAGAGAGAGAGAGAGAGAGAGAGAGAGAGAGAGAGAGAGAGAGAGAGAGAGAGAGAGAGAGAGAGAGGAGAGAGAGCTATTTCGCGGTCAGTGTATTGGAATTTTTGTTTAAAAATAGATATGCATACATACTTCATAGTAAAGGCAGCGTGTATTATCCTAGCAAATATATGGATGGCCTTCAGAAATATGGACAAAGAGGGAGGGGAGCTAGAATACTTCCTCCATGTTTCCCTGCATGTCGTAAGAGTCAATTCAATGTGTCGGAGCGAGGGAACTGGGAATCCCGTCTCTGTATTTTCTCTTCCCAAATAGTCGAGAGTATTTTGCCTTCACTCAGCCACTCCCCTTATAAGGGTAAAGTGGCTAATGTATATAGATAGAAGTATATGACATATGTGAAGTCTTAATTTGGATATAAGGCATCCTTTTGGCATAAAATCGTAAGAAATGTGAATATTTACAAGCTGAAAAAAGTCCAAAGATATTTTGTAATGCTAGGTCATATATGAAGAAAGGCTAAAGTAGTTAGATTTATCACCACTTGAAACTTGAAGATTCTATGAGGATATCGTAACGGTTTTTAAATTCCCCCATAGCACTGATAGAGTTGATACTCTAGAGCTGGAGGTCATAGTATGAAGTTTCGTAAGAAAACTTCATTGCAGGATGCAATCAAGTACATTATTAGTGCAAGATTTTTTTGACATGGGAAATTTGGTTATAAAAGAATATGGCAATGTTCAGAGTATTTATAGTTTTAAGGGAGACTAAATTATAAGTATAACTGATCAGAAAGCTTAGCAAGAGACGGATAGGTACGAACGTAATATTCTTTTCCGTAAATATAGCTAGTAAATTACACTCAAAATTAGTGTGCGTATACCAAAATAAAAAAAATAAAAAAAAATTACTTGAACACTGACTCTTTTCCCTCAAGAAATATATGGAGGGGGGAAAATATAATCCTGAAAATCTTCTCAGTTTAAAAAAAAAATAGAAATTTGTATCTTTGAGTTTGAGTGGACAATATATATGGTGTCAGTGCATTTCTCGATGTCCTTTTGTTTATAGTTGATATAGTATGACGTCACTTTCTGAAAATGAAAAAGTGGGGGAAGTTTCAGACTTCAGTCGATTTTCAGTTAATCACTTCAGTTAGCCGGTAACTTCTGCTGTGTGAGGGTGGGGGGTGGTGTGTGATGGAGTAATATACATTATTCATAATATAAGACATCATCTGAGAAGCTAAAAGGCAAACTTTCTCTAACGAAATGTAAGTTTTCTTTGATATTTGAATATAATGTTTACTTAATTTTAAAACATATATGTTGTAGCCCTACACAGAACCGCGTCAGATGCGTTTATGAAATCCATTTGTGTGTCTAGCTAATTAACAATATGGTATCCTAGGGTTACACTGTTTAAGAAATCGGGCCTAAGACTGTAATATTAGTTTAAGGCGCGAATTCTTGTGCGTTGAAAAGACTGAGCGAGAATCGAAAAACAAACGTCGAAGGTAAGGTAAGGTATTTACCTAATTTTCACCTGTGCTCACGAGAAGGGCCCCCATGCTCGCAAAACCAAAGTTTTATTTATTACTCCAACGATTATCATATCTCGTCTAAAAGCTAAGGATGCATTTAGCTTTTGCTCTATTTTCGCTTAACGAATTGCTTATGATAACTTTTATTAGTCTAAAATCATATATTTTTTTACTATTACAACTGTTTATACCGACTATTCTATTCTTTTTAAGTAGGTCTCGGTATTTTCAGATATTTTGTTTTTGATTGAATCTGATCATTACGTAGTCTCCGTGGCTAAATGGTAGCGTCCGCGACTCTGTGTTGGCAGGTCGAGGGTTCGCGCCCCGTCACGGACTGAGGTTAGTAAGGGCATAACCTCAGGTTAACGACTACACATGCCAAAACAAGTCCTTCGCAAGAAGGCATCCGTCCTAGCCCTTAGTATAAAAGGGAGTTCGAGACGTAAAACCGAATCATATTGAATCTGATCATTAAATTCGCAGTAAATTACTCAATTTAGGTTAGGTTAGGGTTTGTTAATTAAAGTTTTTAGGTTAGGAATATATCCCTACATTATTCAGGGTCAAATTCGTTCGAAACACTTCAAAACTCATAGGGAAAATGTGTCACCACCAAAAGGATAAGGTGAAATGGCATATAGGGTAAAGGTCCAGTATAACTCTGGCGTATTAATTGTGCTCTATTTTCTTCCAGACCTTCACAAATCCCTTTGTATACATTTAATACATTAGTAAAAAGTGGCGGAGAGCACATGCTGCAATAATAACAATCTAGGGAAATTTTTACGTCATGTCGGAAAATAATCCCTAGTCAAACCTGGAAAAATTCCTAACTCACGTATCACTGTAAGGCATTTAACGAAATCTATACAGACTCCCGAAGCCCGTGCTTTACATAACCTAACCTAAACCCAACCTAACCTAACGTATCTTTACCCTGGACCATTACCGTTAGGTTGGATTAGGTTAGGTTTAGGTTAGGTAAAGTACGGCAAGGGGGTCAGCATAGATTTTAAATGCCTTACGGTGTTACGTGAGCTCGGAATTTTTCAGGTTTGACTAGGGATTTTTTCCCCCATGACGTAAAATTTTCCCTAGATTGCTTATTATTATTATCGAAGAATGTGCTTTCCGTCACTTTTTACTAATGTATTATATGTATACAAAGGGTTTTGTGAAGGTTTGGCAGAAAATATACCAAAATTAAGGCGGCAGAGTTATACTGGACCTTTATCGCATATAGTTACCATAAGTACTTCCTTACATCTAGTACTACAGCCACCTAAAAAAAGGCATCGCACCCCTCGACTCTAATAAAACCGTATTTACCTAATTATATTTACCAAATTGAACTCATTGGAGAGAACATTTTGACCGTATCTCCCCGTCTCCTGGTCGTTCTTTCTTTTACTCTAATGCAACTTCTTATCTCTCCTTAAAAGTGTGAATGCAGTCACCATATACTATTTCCTCTCTTAGCGAATTCCAGATATTAACTGTTCTTACACTAAAGAAGTATTTCCTAAAATCCTGCAAACATTTATTTTACGAAGCTTCAAACCAGAAACTTTAGTTCTAGAGTCACCCATAGCAAAACATCGCTTATTGGGCACTGCCAAAACCAAGAAGGAATTTAAAAACCGTCACTGTATCCCCCCTCTTCCTCCAATCTTCCTTTTAGCTTATCTGTTACCTGCCTCGTAGCCTGTTTTTAACCTTTCTCCAATTTATATACATACTCAGGTGAATGTGTTCGAAATAGACCCACAGTTGAATAGTTATATTATTGCTTTGGGTCTAAATTGGAACCCCATCTCGAAATTGGCAGTGTTTGTGCTCGCGTAGTCCTTTGTTCTGTATCCTGCACAGTGCAAGTCGAGGGTAGGTAGTGACGAAGGTCATGAAGCAGCCAGTCGCTGCTCAGCCGTCACACTCTTAACGCCTCGTTCCATGGTCTCATTCGAGTGGTTGAAGATTTTTCTCTGTTTTCTCATGTTGTTACTTGGTCTTTTTGTTCTAACTGGGTCATTTGTTCATTCGCAAATGAAAAGGCTACTTCACTTCTAACCCAGCTGAGAAGTGTTCCAGTATTGACCTAAAAAATACATCACTTTCAAACGTGTGGATTTTGAATTTATGCCTTCTAATTTTCACTACGTTTTTAGTGTTTTGAGGTCGTTAAACTAGCTTACTTTATTATTTGCGATATTTTTGTGATAATGAGCTTTTAATGACGACTAAAATTTTATGTGGTGTATGTTTCATATTCCTCCTCCTTTAATATTCCTCCTCTTTATCTCCAATCTTCCTTCTGCTTATCTCTTTTGTACTTACAACTCTACTTATTCATCCTCTTATATATTCCTATTACTCCTCCTCTTCTTCATCCTCTTTTATATTCCTATTACTCCTCTACTTATTCCTCTTTTATATTACTATTACTCCTCTTTCTATTCATCCTCATTTTTATTCATATTACTCCTCTTCCTATTCATCCTCTTTTATATTTCTATTACTCCTCTTCCTATTCATCCTCTTTTTTATTTCTATTACTCCTCTTCCTATTCATACTCTTTTATATTCCTATTACTCCTCTTCATATTCATCCTCTTTTTTATTCCTATTATTCCTCTTATTATTCATCCTCCTCCTTTTCACGCTTCTCCTCTTCCTATTCCTAAAATTCCTCCTCCCCTTGTTATTCTTTTCTTTTTATATGCATTCAATTTCTTATTATTACTTTTCATCCATCCCTTCTTCCTATAGTAAACAAGATTCCTTAATAGTCAGTGTATATAAAAAAACACAATTTAATCATATATCACAAGGAGATAATGCATTATGTTTCATAAAATACTAGTAAATATTGAATTTTTCCTACCATGCAAACGATTTCTTATAAAACATGGATTGGATTGGATTTGGTTTTACGTCACGAACTCCTTTTTCTACTAAGGGCTAGGGGGTTGCCTTCTTGCAAAGGATATGTTTTGGCAGATGTAATCGTTACCAAGAGTGCATGCCCTTACTAACCTCAGTCCGTGACGGGGCTCGAACCCTCGACCTACCGCCTCCGAGTCGCGGATGCTACCATTTTGCCAAGGAGACTACTATTTCTTGTAAAACACAAGTTTCTAAATTCGTTGAAACTGCATTAAAAATGGAAACTTAACCTAATCCAATCTGACCGTCTCAGTTAGGTAAACTGATACATCTTTTAAGCAATACAAATTCAAGGAATGCCATATTGTCTTCAAATTTTTAACGTTGTATTACAAAGTGGCATAATAAGCCAGTGTTTAGAATCCTCAACATGAGCCAACTTTTTTTATATCGTCGACTGCAGGTCGATTTGTAAATAAAAAGTTGCAGCAGTCATCATAAAGGTTTATCATATATATAAAAATAAAGGATGAGTAAAGATTAGGATAATATGCCTATAAATGGTAATCACTTCATCTCTAGTACTGAGATCTTCAAATGTGTTTACTTTATATAGATAATGGATGATTAATAATGCCATTCTCTCGTGTCTTATCTGATGTGTATGAGATTGTTAATAATTTACTAGTATATAAGTTTTCATAGCTGCTGACCTGGCGTTTTGACATTTTTAGACTCT